>JAMKCH010025537.1:0-19247 GCA_023653785.1 Ophioderma brevispina | reverse complement strand
AATTTGGCACATAGCCCTGTTCAAACTCTACGTGTATAGCCCTATAACAAATAGTCCAAGATAGAACCCCAAAAGTCAATGGCTCATATAATACATGTCATTACCGTTAATTAGTTAAAGGCCTACACTGAAAACCGCACAATCACAAGGTATTCAAACCAAGGGGTATTGGTGACCGGATCCCTCAAACTTGTTATTTGGAGACGTTTATTCTTCTGACGATTGAGTCTACTTGAATAAAAGTTTGTGAAAGGAAAAATATGTTGTGCCACAGCCTTCTTCTCTTTTATACGATTTAAGGAAATGCACTACGTGATCTTGGATATAGTTCCGATCTTTGTGTAGTATTTAAGTTAATTCATTCACCTCCCTCAACCGTAAGATCATACTTGAACAGTCGCGCTTAGACGTGTATTTTCATTGAAATTCTCCACAAATGTGATACTCATTATAAGATAATGTACTGGGAAATTTGGTGTCATAACTTGCTTAGGTTTTTAAATGTAGCTGAAAATGTGAAATTAGATACAATTTTTTCGAACTGACTCGACACTTGGAAAAATTGTTGGAACACTTTTAAACGATTTTCGGAAAACTTTCCCTCACCTTCCACAGCTCCCCCATCAATGTGATTGGTGTTCATCATCAGCATTCTTGAACTTCCCCCAACATTGATTATGGGGGTCGGGGGAAGGGTAAGTTGAAGTGGAGGTCGGGGTCTTTCAATTGAGTGATAGCGGGGATTTGTAGGCTCTTAACCCGGGTGAGCAATGTAGGCAACATTGTGGTTCGGGATTTTCCCACTATTTTTCCAGCATTTAAGCGACCGTCGGCGCCTTGAGGTCGTAAGGGAAAAAGAATAAGAAGCTGACGAAACGGCATTTAGAACTCAATAGGACCTTTGTTTCTTTTCTAGGTTATAACTATTGCAAAAATTGAGTAGCTTTACAAACAAATGTCAAATGGGCAGTACAATTAAAGATATATAGTACAACTCAATTTCCTTCTCAATAGGTCTCAATCTAAACTCCCTGACTGTGGGGGGTTTTCTTACAACTCAATTCTTCAAAATAGTTTTTTGTTGTCGCTTTTTTATTGAGAAGTTGCAAAATCTAGAATGTTTAACTCCTGTTACAAGTGCAAGTGATGAGATACACATTTCTGTAGGAAACGTGGGCAGTCAAGTATGTGTACTTTTGAACACTTACGGTGATGATGTTAGAAATATCATTATGAAGTTCTCTAGTAAATATTGCTCATTAGACTCTTTAACCCGTCTTGATTAGTCAAGGAAAACCTACACCTGTTGCTTAGCCATTATTACTAAATTGTGGAACTCAGCACTTGCAACCTGGCTCATTTCCAATCAAGCTTAAGCGTTATGTAATAACTCCAGTTATTAAGAAGGCCCACCATTGATCAGAATTCCCTGAAAAGTTATCGACCTGTGGCGAATATAACATTTCCTGTCCAAAATCGTTGAAAAGGCTGTGGCATGTCAGTGATTAACTATGGAGAGCAACCACCTTGGTGAAAAGTATCAATCTGGGCCTACAGGAGACACCACAGCACTGAGATCGCACTTCTCAGGGTGAAAAAGGATGTGCTGAAGTCTCTTGATGGTGGCACGGGCTGTTTTATGTATTACTGGGAAGGGTCCAGCAGCGTTTGACACGGTGATCACCATATTTTGCTGCAAAGACTCAAAATATAGGTTTGGTATAGGGGGTACTATAAATCGCTGGTGGGTCGCGCATCTTATTTAGAGATGATAGAACTACTAGGGTTACTGTCAAGAACGAGATTTTTTCGGCAGAGAGTCAATACATTGAAATATTCACTTACTCCTCAGGGTTCCATTATTGGCCCATTGGGGTTCCTCTATAAGAAAAAAACCCTAACACCTACGAATCATGGTATCAAATTTCATGTCTATGCTGATGACATACAGCTCTTTCTTGAGTTTGACCCAAAGGTCCAGGGTGACTCTCAACATGCCCCTACCATCCTGGGCTTCCTGTATCTCGAATCATGATTGGATGATTGCTAATACTTTGGTCAACTGATCAAGAGAAAACTGAGTTTATCGTTTTTGCCAGTAATCGCAATCTACCACAGCTCACTAATCTCGAGCTCAGACTTGGCATTTTGCATTCATCCATCCTCTAATGTTAAGAATCTGGGTATTTTTCACATTGTGCTTGCCTTAACATGTCGATCAAGTCAGTTTTCCTCTTTGTAAATCCATCATTTTCATTTAAGAAACCTTTGGAGGATTCGGCCGCTTTATCACCCAAGAGGCTTGCCACAATGCCGTTAGAGGGTTGTTCCCTTTCACGTCTTGATTATGGTAACCTTTTTTTTTGGGTGGGGGGGGGGGGGGGGGGGTGGGGGGGGGGGGTGGGTGGGGGGGGGGGGTGGTGGTGCCAGTGAAGTGACTAGAAGCGTTGCAGCGCCTCCCAAAACCAAGCTGCAGCGCTTTAATTTTAGATTAGCCAGGACGCCCTCACTGTCTTGTTAAGGGAAATGCATTGAGGTTAGCCTGTTAAAGAACGCAATCAGTTATAGATTATGTTATAATGTTTATAAATGTCTCAATGATCAAGCTCCTTCTTAATTGGGTGATCTTATTTATTACAGAGAAACGATCCTTTGAACGGACGCAAGGACTCCGTTCTCAATCTGATTACACTCGTATTTTCCATGCGAGATCTGATTAAAAAGGCGGGGGATTCCTCCTTTGCTTTTTTTGTTTTTTTGTTCGCTGCTCCGCGCATATGGAATAACACGCATAAGGAGATTCGTGAAGCCGAGTCTGTGTCCTGCATTTTCAAGAGTTTTTGAAACATCTTATTCCATGAGTTTGTTAGTGTTTTGATGCGTGTTGCTTTCATTATAGTTTTCTTTGTTTAAAGGCGCTGTGTTCTTAGTAGGCGCGGTGGATGGATATGGATGGATAGATGGATAGGATGATGGATGGATGGATGGATGGATGGAATGGATGGATGGATGGACCGGGGGAACGGAAGGACGGGAAAGACGGACGGGACGGTACAGAGGACAGAGGACAGACGGATAGACGGACAGACGGACAGAACCGCCGATAGGAAACCGATAAGACCGATTAGACCGATAAGACGATGGACCGATTAGAACCGATGAGACAGATAGACAGATAGACAGATAGGACCAGATAGACAGGATAGACAATAGATAGATAGATTAGATGGATTAGGTAGATAGATGATAGATAGATAGTATAGATAGCTAGATAGATAGATAGATAGATATAGATAGATAGACAGATAGCAGATTAGACAGATAGACAGTAGACAGATAGACAGGATAGACAGATAGACAGTAGGACAGAAGATACGAAGATGATAGATAGTAGATAGAATAGATAGATAGATAGATAGATAGATAGATAGATAGATAGATAGAGAGATAGATAGATAAGATAGATAGATAGATAGGATTAAGATAGATAGATAGATAGAGAGAATGCTAGATAAGATAGATAGATAGATAATAGATGATAGATAGATAGGACAGATAGACAGATAGAAAGATAGATAGATAGCCAATTTGTCCGGCCTGTACATTACCTCCACCTTTCCACGGTGTCAAAGTAATCATAGGCCGGCAGGTATAATAGTCCGGGCTCCATAGACGACAACAGAAATAAAGCGTGAAAAAACTAATGTTGGCGTGAAGAGTCAAAACTGAATCGATTGCACTATTTGTTCACCTTGTTCCCGGACTGTGAGCCACGGAGGACTATATTCATGCAAAACCGGCTTGCAAGGGGCTGTTGGGCCATTCAACGAGGTTTGGCATGCGTTCGTCTGGCAGGGGATGCAGTCACAATAACGCCACAATCCGATCATCCCAAATTTGCAGTGGTTTGTCAGGACATCGTAGGCTGAAGAATGCAAAAGAAGACAAAATAAGTAAGTCTGTAGGTTTTCAAAAAATCATGTACTCATTCTACATACTCTAACCGACAAAAAATACAAAATTGATATTTGGGATCCAAAGGAGGCTGATATATTCTTAATACAAAAGTAAAAAGCACACATGACGCAATCTGGTATAAATCATTTGAATTTGTAAACAAAATTCTTTCCTTTAAAAGTGATAGTTTTTGTATTGAAATGAAGATCATATTTATTTTCATGTAAAGTTACCCTAGCCGCTCACGATTATTTTTGTTTACAACTTTCTATGTTAATTGACCTTGGGCAACATTAACTACGTGAGCAAATCAAAACTCAAAATCTGCTTTGTGGCCACGGAAACAGTCAGAGATCTGGGTCCGTTCGCGAACCTCCTGCGTAACCCTACGTTTATACTTAACTCATTCGTATGTCCTACATCATAGACCTTTTCATAACCATTACACAGTGCTTTGGATAATTTATCCCTCAGGCTGACATAGTAATGGCACGTAGATTTACGACTGAGTTTCGCGGACGAACCCCTTGAGCTTTTGTTTCATTACATACCCGGTTCCCAACAGATATGACATTTTCTTTGCATAACTTCGCTTATAACTGGTTGATTGGAAATTTTAAAACGTTTTGAAGAGAGGAAATATTGGGCTCTGCCACAAAGTCGTTCCTTTGACCATCTGTGTACTTTCAGGGTAAAATTGATAGACCATTGGACCAGAAGAAAACTAACATTGCTGTAAATTTACAAACATTTACCAACAATGCATGTCAAGTTACTTGAAATTGGGCAGAAATCCAATTACCTGGACAACACCTTTTGGAAGGACTAAGGCCGGGTCTAACTTAGAACCTGTCAAAGTGTTAATTTAGTCCCCACCTTTAAAAATTCATTTCCTTTTGATGAGATTAATTTTGTATTTATTTGAAAAAATTTGCATCCAACTTTGAAATTCACCTAGTGATCTATGAAGAAATGGGTATAACTGTAATTTTGGAGAGAACTAATTTTGACTTAGACCAGATTTATTAAAAACTTAGACCTGGTCTAACTTTTTGTGCATACGGACCTAAGGGTTTGCTAGTATTTTTGTGAGTTTGAAAGTTTGTCAGAGGTCCATGGTGAAAATGGAGGACAAATGACGTCAATTTAAAAAAAAAAACATTGTCTTTAAAAAAATCTTGATTTTTGGCAACGCTGCACTAATAAAAACTATACAGGTGCCCAAACTTGTTATGAAAGTGGTCAAAAAATTTAAATCAGCAGAAAGTTTATATATTTTTTCATTTATCATGTGAAATCTTAGGGCGAAGGGATGTTTGGTTTTTTTGAAGCTATGAGCGAAAATGTATGCCATGTTTTAGTCCGCCAAATAGTTTTTTTTGGGTGACGACATGCAAAGATTATATAACTTAATGGGGACCCACCCCCTTAAGTAAGTCTAACCTTAAAGTGTTGAAAAGAACAGTGTTAGAAGTTTCTATTGACATAAGCAAGCAATTGGCCCTATTTACCTCATCAAATAGCGGCTTGCTTAATTTTCGTTTGCGTTTCTTCTCAAAACTATTTTGGCAGTTATACGGCTCTAAAAATTGTTTGTCATTGTGGATGTTGGAATCCACTTTAATTCAGTTAAAAAAAATGGTGGTTGTTTGTTGAGCGATCATCTTATAACTCGCACATTTAGGCATATCAGGGCTAGTAGTAATTGGTTTAGAAACAAAACATACACACCCAAAGATATCTAGATTATTGTTGATCAGTTAGTTTTTATATATGTACCCAATGTTTGTGACTTGAACCAACGTTGCTTCAAATTATCAACACATTTACCAACAAGATTCTAGTGCTGTTACCCTGTTACACCAAGGTCAGAAAAAATTAAAACATTAACGGCTTACAGCAAAACTAATTCTTAAGGTTGTAATAGACAAGTTTATTTATTTAGGTAATTAGATATGATTGGTTCGTAAGAATTTGACATGCACAAAACACCATCTTGTAGTCAAAGTGGTAAACTCGTTCTTGGAGTAGTCTGAATAGGTTTTCACACCACTAAATCCTGGTCCCATTCGTTCCTGTACAAAATGGCCGAGATGAAAAACGTCATTTTCTCATCAATGGAACAATATCAGACTTAAAGCTAACATTCTACTTGAAGGTCATTATATATCTCCTACCATATCAATCATGAAAGTCGGGGTAGTTGATCCCAACAATTTTTCGAGCGAACTGGACGTCGAACAAGACTGCATGCACCGTGACCTGGAGGTCAGACACTTTTTCAAGTCAGTTGCCTGTAAGAATACGGTTAAAATGGTTTGTCGGATCAAAATAAATAATCAAATGCAACCTTTTGTTGAGATTCCTACAGATTTTATTTTTAATATGATAGTAACATGATTTGCAACCAGGTCTCGCAATTTCTTCAGTTTTTAGGGTTACTTAGGCGGAGGTCGAGGGTAACCAAAAAAAACCCCTCATTTGCGGTGGGGCTGGACTACTGTTTCTCAAGTTATTTCTGGTGTGAGTGAATCCTGAACGATACGTTGTCCAGAGCCCAAGACGACCATAAGGCTCACCAGGTCCTGGTGACACAAAATTCGCAGCTTTAGCAAAATAACCAGTTCAGGATTCAATATAACAACCCCCTCCGTCTAGCGCTAATGTCACTATTCGGACCATGAAAATAATAAAGTACTTTTACTCAAACCTACCTTAATGAAAGTTGTTAGCAAGATTGATGTGTTTAAAATCTGACAGTTATAATACTCAACCACTCTTCAGTTCAAAGATAGCTGGCCAAGCTCTCTTGTAAGTAAACCTCTGATATAGTCCATCATTGCTTTACATGCATTAAAAACCACTACATCCATTATATCAGGGAAGGTCAAGGGTTTTAAAATATTGGACAGGAGCCGCTTCCATGTTTATACCTATATAAAACCGAGTTGGTGTGGCATTCAGGTGGCAATTGCTACTTCAACTTCCAAGTCCCTACATCGAAATTTGTAGTTGATCTTAGATGAACTTTGACAGCGTATGGGGACATTGACCTCACTAAAAATATGAAGAAGCTTCCGATGTTACTTCTATAATATATGCCAAGTTTCTGGCAATTGGATTTAATTAGGGCGACACTGGGAAAATGAACACCTTGCAAAAAAAAAACATACAGACATGCATATATACCAACACGGTATTTAGGACTGGTAAGTGAATCGAAGGAGACATTAATCAAACCTGTAAAATAATGTACCACTCTTATAAATCCGTGTGGAAGTGTGATTTTGAAAAACGCGAAAATGGCGAAAAGCCACGAAAAGTTGTTTTCCATAATCTCTCACTAAAGATGAATTTTATGTAGGTTTAGATATGCAATTTCTTTTTATAGCTGCCAACTAAATACTTCAGGCGATCAGCTGTTATTGGTTAGGTTAAACCTGAGCTGGGTGTGGCTTTTTTCTTGGCCCAAACAAAACAGTAGTCATTGCACATAATGGCCGCACAGTGACGTTCTGTTTATTACACTTAGTTGTTTATAGTCTGAATGCATAATAAAATCAGATCGAATACAGTAATAACAACAAACATATATATTTGTAAAGGTTCTCCGTGATGGATATTAAGGGGTCATGAAGTTGCAAAGTCCATGTTAGACAAATACAAACATTCCAGTCAAAATTACTTGCATTTCCAACGCGAAATGTCAAAAGCCAAATAGGTCCATCGCGACCCCCCCGTACTTGTAAATGTTCGATTGTTACAAAATACAGGATATTATGTCAATAAAATAATGTAACCAAAGGTAATTTTCATTCAATCACTGAATGTATCATTAGGTTACATTGGAGTAACACAGACACATTTAGGGCTTGAGAGTATGATAAAAAATAACCCATACAACTCCGTCCTTTAAATTATTAATAAGTTGAATAGACGGCTACACAGAGAGGAGGAAACAAAGATATAACTATGTTAAAAAATAAACTCTATCTAAGTATGTACCAATTTTATATCTAGGTAAGTTTATGACTTTGGTAAATTGTTACTTAAGTCAAGTTGCACTTAACTATATAGAGTTCGATTTTTGCATAGCTTGTGTATCTTTACATAACATTTTTCTACTGGGGTAACGTTGAAAGTATGCAATACCTTTAAAGAACTGCAGTGAGTACAATTCACGGATGACGAGTATTGAATGCAGAACAAATATCTGATGTCATTCAGTTTAAAACTTAAGATTTATAGATTGCTGTTTAACGGTACAACGCGAGATTGCACATGACAGGTGTCCCTAAAAATGTGAACTTGCTGTTTTTTTTTGCACTCATATAAGCTTTCTATCAAAAATATCCCATGTGAAAAGGATTATTAAAAATGGAATCATTTCTTTGGTAGAAACATTGTGAATTTCTAAATAAAAATTAAGCAAATCAAAATCGCCCCTTTTTTTCACTTCCAATTCACTTTTGTAGCCACATACCCGGTAAAACATCTATATGGGGTCTTATCTATATGAATCTCTCCAATGCCACAATATATGGATGCTCCAAAATCCCTCGTTGCCCATTTAATATGAAATTAAATCAGTTTACTGCAAAAAGTTAGTCAGGTTTATTTATTCATAGAGTATTTTTATCCTGATTTTTGCAATTATAGTTTCACTGGTTACTTAGTGTATTGCTAATTAATTGCTTTACCTTGGAGGTTGGGCTACATTATATTTGATGTGTTTACATGAGTTACACAACCTCACTGTTTTGGCTGCAATTGCTGTGGTGCTACGTATCGATACATTCTATGGAAATACAATTTGCACAGCCAGTACAAGTTGGAGATAAATATCCATAGTTCATCTTTCCTTTGTAAATAATTTTGAAGCAAGTGGAATAATATCATACAATTATGCAACAAAACATCAGAAATGTTTGTATTGACAGTATTACAGCACCCTTACACCTAAAGCGTAGTTTAGTGTATTGTGTTTCAACACATTTACCCCAGTATGATTGCACGTTATACTGGAGCAATGTATAATTGGCAAAACAAAATATTCTCTGGGAATCTTTGGACATTAACATACGTCGCACTGGTATTAGAGAATCTGATTTTTCGTATGTTGCAATGCCTTCTTTTTTTCTCTGAGATCCCGTTAACAAAATACACCACACTTGACTCACTTTCCTTTGATTTTGGGGGACCAACATAGGCGTGAATATCAGAATGAATGGACATCTGCAAGTTCAATTCCGTGTAGGAATCAAATTAACATCTGATGACAATTTCATTACTTGATCACAAGCACATTGGGAAGTTTTTTCAGATTTTTATACTTGAGATTTCCTATTTAGAATCTTGCAACACAGTATAACGTCTTCGTCTCCATTAACATCCTGAAGAGCAATCCGGTGGAGAGATCGTGGCCTGTTGGGGTTCTTTGCTCTCGGCGGAAGATTTTTTTTCCTTAGGTTTGCCCACTGACAACCTGCGATAACAAAGGAGACTTCCAAGGGATTCCTAGCACAAATCCTACCATAAGTAGGCCCAACACCCCCGCCAACTACAGCTACATTGAATGCGTTATAGAAAAAAAAACAATTTTTTATAATCACTGACGTGTTTGCTGTTTGGACGCGTGCTTATAATTTTCAAATGTTGGCGCTGCATTGATTCGAAGTTGCATCCTGGAATGATTTGACGCTCTTGACGTTGGTTCTTATCTCTGTAGTTGTCTGAATGGCTGCAATCTATCACGTGGAATGATAATAGATGTGCCTGATCTTAAGGTTGTATCCTCTACACTGCGAATACCAGAGTGGCCGTTATCATACCATGTCTTCAACATTTTTAATCGTCAACAGTGTTTGGTGTAGATTCATCATGTTTATTTGGGAAGAGAATTGGCGGGTCTGTTGACCAATGAATCGCCGTTTGATAACCTGCAATACATTAAATATTGCAAAAGGCATTTTCTTGGGCGTGCACTACGGTTTTTTGGAAAAGCCCAACTTTAATTTGACCCAATGTACACACCCTGGCTCCCTCATATATTCATGACCAGTTACTGACAATCAAATAACGCTATCCTTATCTTGAGGCATGTACTGTAAATGTATAGTATCCGTTCAATCAGATTTTTAGATATTAAGGCTTGATTCGAAACACCATCCCATCTGAGAATAATTATGACAGATACCATCGGATTCCCAGGACTTGAGGCACTTTGATGGTATCTCTGTATAATAATAGTGCTCTGACAGTATTTTGCGGAAAACACTTAGGCCATTTCTGAACCTGTGGAAAATAAAGCTGAGGAGCATGGGTACTTATATCACTTGAAATATCATGACGCTATCTGTAGGAATAATCGAAGGACTGAGTTGAATTTCTCTGGTATCTGAATGTAATTCAGTAAAGTTCAGCAGATTCCCGTCGGCTATAAAACATTTATCATTCCCGCGTGTGACGTCTCATCTTCTGTGGGATAGTAAGAAGAAAACGGTATGTTGCCCTTCATATCCGTATACTCTATCGAGGTGAAGTCGCCAGTCCACCACACATTACACTTGTCTCTTGACTCCATCTTAGAATACGACCATGCTGTAGACCACCTAGTGCATGAATACTAATTAAATGTCTATCCTGCAATTAACAATCTAACTGGAGTTGAACCTTCCTCATGTGTCCCTCCAGCAAAGGGATATCGTCTTGCAGATATCTGATGTAGCCATTCCGATAAGAACAACCCCTTTCGTAATGGTGTACGTAAAAATAGATTATTCACCAAATCATTTGATATAACGCTGCACGTATTACTATATAGAAAATTTTGGCAAGAAATGCAAATCAATCAGATCATGCTGTAACGACAAATGACTTGCGCACTGACATTATTTCCTTATCCCATTCTTATTTAAATGCAAGAAAATTTACTGTTAAAAGTATATAGTTAACAATACAGTCCATTTCAATGGCATATCAGGGGATATCCCCTTACACGAGCTATCACCATTTCAATACTTCCCGACCGATATCAATTGCACTTCAGTTGAAAGTGGCAGCATTACATAATTCATGAACCGTTTCGTTTTGCTGTTTTCTTTGTGGTGTGCACGTAGTAAGAAACACATTGGATAATAAAATTGATAATTTTGCTAGCGTTACTGCAAAGTACTAATGGGCTTTTGCCCAGTATAGGATCCTTGAGCGCAAGGAATGTACAAATCCCAGTTGTCAAATTGAGTTATTTTGTGAGTTTTGAACTCTTGCTAGGGGAAAAAACACATAGATATAGTCCTTTGTACAATTTACAAGTTCTTTTGTTTTAGGGGGGTCAATCTTGGCATCATCTCTTAATTCCGAGAGCATAGTTACGAATCCAGCAAGACGGCCCATTTTTTAGATTATAGAACAAGAAACTGTTGTTTAATAGTCAATCTACTGTAACTATTATTAAATACTTGTATTATTATTCTTCTTCTTTGAATAAAAAATACCAAATATGTTGTTTACGTTAAGATGATTTTGGGGAAGGGATGAGATAGTTTCAAGACAAATCTAGGTCACTGGTTTACGGTTCAAATTCACGGAAAAATCGCGAAGTTGCTTATATCTCGATGCTGAAATATGATTAAAACCATCGACTTCAACATTTCATTCGAAGACCTGCAAAACAAAACCTAACAAAACTGATACACATACATACACTATACATATGACTTTTGACCTGGCCCGGACCCTTTGACAATCATCCACATATGAAGGAATCCTTACTTGCAAAAACTTAACCAGGGCCGTCGCTCGAACATTTTTGTCAGGGGGTGTAACTGAAGAAATGTTTTTTGCCGCAGTGAGAGTTCTTGGAAGCATATGGCACATAAAAATGCAACTAACGGCATGCGTTTCGCGCCCACGTAAGGGCCATTAAAACTTTCCTAAGTATATGCCCTTAGAGATCATATCCTGTTTGATCGTTTGAACCAAACCTTTTGAGGTTGTTGTAAATAGTAATCAATTCAAAGAAAAGACTGGTTGATAACTTTGATCACTGAGACGGGCAATAAGCTTGTACTGCTGAGGGGCAAAACTACACCACTGTGCGAACGGCAAGTCTTGAACGGGTGGGTACAGGAGCAGAGCCCTGCCGGGGTCAGTGGCGGAACCCCCGGAAGGCTCTTGGATTTTAGATTTAACATGATTAAGAAGGGTATTTTTTGAAGGGTAAAGTATAGTCATTAATTCAATGGAAAGAATGGACAATTAAATCTACTCGACGGCCAGTATAGACCTTAATTTATGGTGCTGGAGGCTAGCATTCTTTTTTTTTTCTGATCCCCCAAACTTCAGCTCCCCGACTGCAAAATTCCCCTTAACCACTGGTAGGCCAAAAACTGAAGGAATGGCCCATAGCTACCCTCCCGTTTGCCATGCTCGTGGTTTCTTAAAATTTATTTTACCCATTTTGATCAACAAGTGACTGTTGGGCACATTAACAATCTTTATTACGTGGACTAAACGTGATGAACACGACTAGTTGGGCCCCCTTTTTTTGAGGGGAAGCCATTCATTTAAATATTTCAAGACTTTTTTCTCTCTTTCGTTTTCTCTCTCTTTCTATATCCCTTTCTTTTTCGCTTTTCCTCTATCTACTTCTCTTCTTCTGGGATCATACCATAATGGGTAATTAGAGCATCTTACCTTGAATTTTTTGTCACTTTTTGTTGAGTGGTTCCCAAGATATGGTCCACTAACAAACCGTCAGAAAAACAGAAAGGTCCACGGAGCATATTTTTCATGTTATGATTTCAGATTTGAAAATCTGCAGTTTGCTAAATATAGAGCAGGAGTAGAATATCAAGGGTCCTTATTTAGGAGTTCGTTCTGCCGGACTAAATCTAAGGTTTGACATCTTTAGTAGTTAGTATGGACCCTATACATCAATGCAAGGGTAGTTAGTGGCGTCCAATTGTGTGTCATTTTCAGTAGGGGGCAAGTAAGTTTTTACACAGGGGTCAAACTTTTAAATTACTCCAATCATGTTGAAATTATGCATGTTGTCCGTCTAGTCCAAAGGATTCCAAACTGTTCTAGTTTGTACCATCTATGACCATGGTTTTAGAGGTATGGTAAAAATGCTAAAGGGCAAAAGTTCAAACCAATTTGGTACAGGGGTCAACATTGAAAGTTCTCTGATATATTTTAAGTGCTTGCAACTATGCCTGAGGAATGAAGGACTCCCAAAAAGTATAGTGTTTTGATTATATAAAATGTTTACTTACGGAGATAAGGTCAAAGAAGGTCAGCCATTGGATTATGTTTGCCTCAGAACCTATTTTGTCACATAGCATGGTAACTGTGGGCATTGGCAGATGCCTACAACTATTCCTTATTTTGACACAGTAGTAGATACCAATTGTTTCATTTTTTTTTACCAAACTTTGAGCAACTTCTGATTTTTGACCCCTGTATCAAATGGAAATTGACCTTTTTTGGCACTTTTAAGCCATTTTTACCCAATAACTCTAAAACCAATGGTCATGCTGGTACAAATCCGGGGGTACGTGGACAATTTTTGGATCCTTATGACTAGACGACCAATATTGCATACATTTTCAAACATGTTTGGAGTAGTTAAAGTTTGACCCCTGTTAAACTTAAATTGGCCCCTATTAAAATGTGACACCACAATTTGACACCACTAACTACCTTGCATTATTAAGGGTCCGACTAATGTTAAGTGTCAAAGCTGAGAATGGTAAGTGGACATGAACGATGATGTTTGACCAATGTCCGTGCGCCCGCGCGAGGCGGGGAGGGGGGTAGGACACGATCTGCGAGCGGCCAGATTGGGGCACAAGTCTGGTATTGCGATGGCACGTCAATATACAGAAAATCCGATTAAATTCTTTGCTGTGTATATCTAACATTGTTTCCACAACGATGAAGATGCCCGACTAGTGACAAGGGAAGAGACGGGTCAGAGGCACGCTCCAAAGACGCCAAGGAGGGCAGCAAGTAGGAACAAGTCCTGAAAGAGGAAGTTACTTGGAATGAGAACAAATACCAAAAAAAAACAATCAGCAACAAATGAACAAATGTATGAAGTGAGCAGACTTGTCCCATGGGTATTTCATGATGGAATATAGGACACATAAATTGTTTTGGCATCGGGTTTTTCAATCTGAAATCATGCATGCGGTGTGGCAATACCATTTTTCTGTCTTGTGTCGGGCGGGGTAGGACCGATCTGCTCGATTTGGGCAGGGGGATTTCCAATGACTCAGAAATATAATGCTCCGTGGACAAGTGTTTTGCTGACTATTGTTCATGGACCATATCTTGAGAACCCACTAATCAAAATGAACATTTTTTTCAAGTAAGATGCTCAATTACACATTCTTTATGAAAAAATAAAATTTACAGTATCAATTTTTTTTTAAAGTGTTAAAAATATCACTTTCATTTGGGTAAATTTTATTGGTCACCTGTACAAATCATCTTACAATTATGCGAAAGAAATATCGTATGATAGTACATAACACACTTATACCGAAGGCTATTTTAAAGTGAATTCGTTCAAGAGATTTCTATAAGAAACAAAAGTTTAAACATTTGCAAAAAACAAAAAAACAATATTTTCTGGGAGGATGTGGAATATAGAGAACGGCTGATTTCGTAGTGAATTGCATTGTATTATACTAAGGCATTATGTTCAAGACTTTCCCAGTATCAGAACCATACTAAACATTGAAAAAAAAAAAAAGCAACTATCCGGGATCTTGGAACCATTAACATGTGGTGGCATTGATATTAGGGAATGGCTGATTTTCGTATGTTGCAATCCCTTTCTTTGATCCCTTAAACATACACACGTCTTCTATGTCTATACAATCTTGCCACACAGTGTCTACTCTTATACATTGACATACTGAAGAAGATCCAATCCGGTGTAGAGATCTTGGCTGTTGGAGGTTTTTTACTCTCAGCGGGGAAGAATGTGGTCTTTATTTTTTGCCCACTGACAACCTGCGATAACAAAGGAGACTTCCAAGGATTGCCTTAGCACAAATCCTACAATAAGTAGCCCAACCGCCCCGACACCAACTAACAGCTACATTGATTGAATGTGTTCATGGAACCACTGGCGTGTTGGTGTTGGACTAGTGCTTATAAATTCAAATGTGCGTTCAATTGATTTAGAAGTGCATTCCGCGACATTGACGCTCTTGCGTTGCTCTTAATTAAAATATGAGTTGTCTGAATGGCTGCATCATCACGTTGAATGGACAATAAGCTGTGGCTTGATCTTGAAGGTTGTATTCCTCTACACTGCAGATTACAAGATTGCCGTTATCAACCATCTGCACATTGGTAATCGTCAACAGGTTTGGTGCGGAATCCACAGTGTTTAATTTGGAAGATGTAACTGGGGGGTCTTTTGAAGCAATGAAAGGCAGTGATATCCTGCAATGCAATTAAGTATTGCAAAACATTTTCTTTGCTGCACTACGGTATCTTAGAAACCCCTAACTTGAATTTCACCAATGTTACCCGACCTGTGCATTCCTGCATATGATTCAGACCTGTTATCATGTGCAATGAAATAATCATAATTAATCTTGTGGCATTACTTTCAATGTATATATCAGTCAATCAGATCTTCGGTTATATTAAAACTTGCTTCCGAGACAATTTTCATTCCATTTGAGAATAAGTTGATAGATACCATCGGATTCCCAGAACTTGAGACACATCTGACGGTAATCTCTGTTTCAATAAGTGCTCTGACATTATTTTGCCGAAAATACGCAGGCCATTCTGAACTTGGAAAATAAAGTTCAGGACCCCGGGTGCTTATATAACTGGGAGTAATCACGACATTATCTGTTCGGAATACTCGAAGGAGTGATTTTCATTTCTCTGGTAGCTGAATGCAATTCAGTAAAGTTTATCAGGTTCCCGTCGGCTATAAAACATTTATAAATCCCGTCGTGCCGACGTCTCGCCTGCGCGATAGTAAGAATACAATGGTAATTGTCATTTATATCCGTATACTCAGACGAATGAAAGTCGCCAGTCGCATCCACATCGATAGCGCTTCTCCCTTGTGTCCATATTAGAATACGATCATCTTTAGACCACGCTAGTGCATGAGTGCCAGTTATTTCTATACCTGCAAATATACAATCTAACTGGTAGGTTGAACCTTCTACAGGTGTCCCTCCAGCAATGGAAATTGACTGTGTACATATTTGGTGTCGCGATCCGATAAGAGCAATCACGGTTACTATTCCTATTCGTAATGGAGCAAGTGAAAATAGAATATTCACCAAAATCATTTTGAGATAACACTGCAATTATTTACTGAACAAATTTTATGATTCAGTACACAATGCAACCAAATGATGTTGTAAACGACAAAATGACTACGATATACCGCTACTTCGGGGTATTTGAAATGACTGTTTACTAGTTAATAATGAGGTTACACTGACAGAAATCCTAAATTTATATGCACAGTTTATAAATGCTTGGTCAAACTAACCTAAAAGTACACTGGAAAATGTACAAATAAAACCTTTTGTTCAAAATGGTTTAATAATAATAAAAACATCAAGTGTGAGAGTAGACTCTTTTTTTTAAATTGCTTAGTTCGGGAATGCATTTCAGCTGCCAGTAAGAAACCGCAAAAAAATGTAAAAGTATACTTGATAATGATTTTTGCTGTTATTTCGCCATCTTTTACAGTAAAGTACATTTATATGTGTACTTTGTCTAATGTATGTTTTATGGCGCAATTATCCTGTACAAATGTCTATTTCACGTTAGAAAAAGAACATTCTGTGCAATGATGGTATTTTGCCATCATCAGTCATATAAGTTTAATGTGATTTCTTATAGTGTACTTTGTAACAAAGCCCGGAGCACCCATGTATTATGGTACGCACATAGTGTCTGTCAGTAGACTATGTTCTGGTCCGATCTCAACCATAAACCCAATATCGCTGGCACTGACTGCTCTCCACTCTCGACGTCTCACCAATAGACACCATAAATATTTGCAAGTGACCAACAATTCGTTTTAAAAGGGCAATTTAGATTTAAAAATTGCATTGAAATCCTCGGATTTTGGGGGAAAACTATTAACAGAATGCAAGTCAAACCATTTCTCCTAAAACACCCACTTTGAATCCTTTGTACCATATTTGAAGACCGGACACCGGTCTTCAAACGTTGAACGTTAAGTTCATATATGAGTGGCCCCCCTGACTTTGTAGCGACACTTAAAGGCACTATCAGTGATTTGCTAAATCATAAAATCGAAAAAAAAAATCATTAAAAATCAGATTTTTGCACGTCTGTAACAAGTATAGGTATTCTAACATACCCTGCAAAATCAGATATTTCAGTCATTACTGTCCGTACGGACACTTACTGCAACCCGTAATTGAATGGAGATTCATATCTTAGAGCACTGCTGTTTTCTTACTTTTTTGTCAATTTTTCAGTTGCAAAAATGACTTATGAGAATTCTACAGACTTATCGTTCACTTTAAGCTATTCCTACAAATTTCAAATATTTTGATTCTTTCGGTTGAATCTCTGATAGTGTCAAAATGCTTATAATAAAACTTAAACAGTCCAATATATTTTCAGACCACACGTTACGTAAATTGGCATTTTAAAAAATCATGAAAATATCTATTATACAGAATGTGAAAACAAAAGAAGCATTCAGAAATTAATTTATTTCAAAAGTAAAAAGTACTTTGCTGATAACGGCTATAATAACATGGATAGATCAGTGTCTTAGCTACATAAGAATTTTCCCATATAAATTATGACTATTTTAACGGAAAGTAGAGCAAAATTACGAAAGAATGTCTGTGTTGGGAAGCTGTGGTAAAAGCTGTAGAAATGTACACTGAAAAGATGTGAATGAAATAATGTAAATCAATAATTCTTTTTTCTCACAAAAGCACAAAAATAACATCAATCCAAAAAAAACAAATGGTTTTTTTAAAAAATTGCCATTATCTTTGAGTATTTACTAATGTTGAAAGTCAATTAAAAAATTGAATTTGAAGCAAAGTGTCAATAGTATAGTCCTCAGAAGAAGAAAATACGCCATACTTCGTGGAAAAAAATTGTTATTGAGCTGATTTTTTCACCAGACATGCAGAATACATCATATAACAACATATCCAAAATCCCCATGAATCCCCTTAGGGCAAACATTTTTATCCAAGATGGCCGCCAAAATAGCTGAAATTGTATATAATTAGCTATATCTTGGCTTCTCAAGTAGATGTGTTGATGACGTTAGTCTAAATCTAAATTATCCATGTTTTCTTATGGCCGCCATTACACATAATTTGCTTTGTCTCAACTTCAGAACAAGGAAAAAGAGGAATAAAGAAACAAACAAATAAATTATATCTAAATAAATATATATATAAGCGAATAATAAGAATGACTAAATAATTATAAATGAATAAATATAAATAAGTGAATAAATAAATAGATAAAGAGAAATTTTGTAAAAGGGACGGGTACAAAGGACGGAACCTGAATTATGTAATAAGAAGTCCTCTTGATGTGTTTTCACACCCAAATGTTATTTCTCCCAATTTCTGGAATTCATCTTTATATATTTCTTTCACACTCCAGTTTCCAATTCTGGTACTTGGTTGTAAAAATAGAAGTATATATGGCCTATTTCTATGACCGTTTCTGGCAACCCTACGTGTGTAGGCCTATAATCAATCATGCGTTATGTGAACAGTATACGAAAACTGCATTATACTAAACTTTTAAAACCATTCTTTCGAATGAGTATTATATTGAGCGGCGTACTGGTTCCCATTGTGCAGTTTTGGGAAATTGCATTCTGATTAAGTTCAAATAACATAACACCCAAGTCATTCTTTCGAATAGACTAAAGATGAACTAAAATTACTACTATTTGGTAATTAGAACAATTCCTTTTCGGGATTATTGCTTATAAACAACCCTCCTATATATGCGACAGTTTTACCGAGCTTCCTTTCAGAAGACTGCAAAGGAAAGTATATGTCAGTGAGAAGATAATTATATGTAATGGCAGCAAGTTGGCAGCCATTTTGGTGGCAATTTTGGACTTTTGAGTTAAGGAAAACATCAGTGATTTAGATTTAAACAAAAACTGCATTCTTTGAACCTCAAAACATATTAAAAAACATGAGATATAGCTAATTATATAAAATGGCGGCCATTTTGGATTTGGCGTGAAAGAAGTCATCAGTGATTTA
>JAMKCH010025536.1:0-24124 GCA_023653785.1 Ophioderma brevispina | reverse complement strand
AATTTGCCCACGAATCTTAGAAACGTATCTTATTGGGTCAGAATTATTACCCTTGGCTTTGCTTGTCCTTTGATTTCAACATTCCATTTTGTATTTTATGCTAATTTAAGGGAAGAAGTTTGTTCCTCATCATTTCACATTATACAATTCCATACACTTGGAATAATGATCACAGAATTATGTGTATAGACACAATATTAGACTTCCTTTATGACTCAGATTGCGGATGTGGACAAAAATCTAATCAAAATGGGCGGCCATTTTGGATTTAATGCAAATTAAGCCTGAACCAAACGTCCCTAGCTGTTAGTACTGGTCATAATTGTGTTCCACAGACCTTGAAAAACAATGGTATAGATACCGAAATTATTCTGCTACGAGTCTCAGAACTCAAGAATTTAAACAAAAATCTAATCAAAATGGTTGGCCATTTTTGAATTTATGCAATTAGGCATATCTGCCACTCGGATTTTCTCTTTTTTCTCTGACTTTTAGTAATATCATTTTGGGTACCTTAAGCAAATGCATTGGTGCAAAAAAAACCCTTTGATAGCAGATTTGTTCCAGGTCCAACCTCAATTTTCTTGGACTAATTGCAGGTCTTCCTTAAATCAAATTTGTACAACCTATCAACCATTTTCTAAAATTAACTAATATTATATTGACTGTTCATTTTCAAGATATTTAATGTACGCACGCCACATTCCTCACTATAATAGCGTAGACTGTGTAGTAAGTACTAAGTTGCATCTATTAGTAGCCTTCCACATATATACCTAATTAGGAGGCACTTGAGCACTTCTAAGTAGACAACCGTATACTCTGTCCCAGAAGAGTACGAAGCTGGCGTCTGTATACATTTTAACCGTAACCGACTTTCATCACACCGCACTCGTGTAGGCCAAGTACAAATCGCATTGCAACTGAAAGAGCCGGCACTTGCTATATGCGTGCGTCGTTACTTCATGCAAAGACAAAGTATAGCTTGGAAACCCCATCATGCACAGGGCCATGGAACAGGGAGGCACTGCATAGCAAAATAACGTACCCCTGGTGCTGCATAAATTGAGTGCTAATAAATTTTAAATGCATATTTGTATATGAGGCTTTAAAAGAGGCATTTCGGTGATTCCAGCCCTTCTGTTTTATTTATTCATTTTTCACTAGAATATTATTGAGAAAAGCTTATTCAACAACTTTTTAGGTGATCCCGGACTGTTGCGGTTTTGTGTTATGAGCAAAAATGCTTTTCCCCACGGGTCCATAGGCCACTGTGCTATAATTTTCTCATTTTTCTCTGTCCGTTTACGGAAGAAAATTACAAAATCGCAAATTTTTGGGGTACAGATATGTACCAAATTTGCACGTAAGATTTGGTACAACATGGATTACTAATGTAAACCGGTTGAGATGGATTGAAATCTCAGCTTTTTTGAGGCAAGTCAGGGGGACGAGCTGTGGATCACGCAAATGCCCCTTTAAATAAAAGGCAATACAAATTTTTATATATCTTTAGCACTGAACTGCTTCAAAGAATATGATGGAAAAACATCCAATGGAAAATGCTAAAAATATCAACCACATTAGCAAATTAACGGTGCACTGACTCGCAGGTTGGGGGGGGGGATTGCCATTGTGTGTACAGATTTATCCGTCAATAATTTTTACACACTGTGATTACCCATTATAAAAATGAAAGGCAAAGGCTTTCGAAGCTGTTTGCTATGTATTAGGTATTCCCAGTGTAAATACAGAGTACCTACCACACATAGAATGGCAACAAAGTCACTTCATAGTCCAATATGAATGATTTACCCCACACAATTGTTGGTGGGGGTGGGGTTTTTATATACTCTGAAATCGTCCAAAAATAATATATTAGTCTACCAAAATCAACCTAGTGGAACATGTTCGAATAAGAAGGGGGAAACGTTTTTGTTATACAGTGGTAAAAATTAGAATTGTTCGAATTGATGGTCAACCAATTTATTTGGGCTACTCCTAAGGTTTTAAAAAAAGGTACAGTTTTTTTGCCCTATCTAACGCATTATAGTTTAGTACATTAGGCTCATAACAGTTCAAGGTCCGCCTGGGGTTAAAATTCATAGAATGGGTCCGAATTTTGATCGGACTGGATGTAAACTGTTAAATTTGTCCCACTAGATAAGTAAATGTAAATAGGATTCTTTTGTTTGAACTTTCTATATAAGAATTACAGAGACTAGACTAGTGACCTCCCATAGACCCTGTAAGCCCCCCGTCAATTTTGCGTTCCAATTATGCAACGAATATTATAGATGCATGGTGCAACCAGTATATGTTGGGTTCTGTACCAGTAGACGAACAATTTGACACACAATTTTCAATTAACGAACGGATGATATCTGAAAAATTTACCCCCATTGTGACCTTGAACCTATTTTGACTCATAACAATATTAATACAACTGCAGATATGGCAAACTATACCTTTTTTCAATCATGGAAATGTAAACGAAACACGTGGCATACTTTTCGACGCGGTTTGATACTTTTCATATTTTGACCCCTGTATATGTTCCACTCCTTTGATTTTTGTAGGATTTTGATATGTTGTTTTTTAAAGGTATTCTCAATACAAATTCTGTTGGAATTGATTGTGTTGACAATTAGTGTGGGTGTGGTTTAAGGCAAGCATTATTCATTCTATTTTGACTGGCCTATTCAGTGTAGATACCCTTTAGAGGTAACTGAGTGGTCTGTCATGTTAATTGCCACTCACGGCTTCCTTGTAATCAATGCGCTACTAGGCTAACTCTTTTTCCACAAGAGGAACATGGCTGTGTACTTTTTTAACGAATGCATGCTTTTTTAAAGCTGTTTCAATCGTTTATATGAATGCCTTTTCTTGTAAGAGATGTATTATTGCTTGAATTGGTACCACTCTTACAGACATTGACTTTTGAGGCGCGCGCGCGAGATCGCGCGCAGTCGCGCATTTAAAATGCTTTGAGTCCGAGCGATTATCGCGCATCTTGTTAAAAGCCGGCTGCGAGTTTTCTTCCTTCGTATTTGAGCGGCAACCCCAGCAAAAATACTTCCTTGGCAATTTTAATGGTAAATGATCACGGAACACTCTGCTTTACCAGTTACACGCATTTTCAGATAGTGTTGACAGGATGGTAAATCTGGTGCGAGAGAGCAAAAATATGCGGGGTGGTATTAATTGGGGGGTATTAACTCCACAAATGTATCGGAACTCCAATGGAAATACCGGATGGATGGTGTACGAAAATATGAACAGGACGATGTGTAATGAATGCATGAGGTAAACGTCGTAAATTCGAAGCATTCGCACTGAGTTAATCGCAAATGGTTTTGTTTGATGAGCGATGTTTTATTTTCGATGGCGCCTCGGGCGAATGGTGGAGGGGTCGTACAAAACATTACGGAAGTATAATTTAGATAATATTTTCGACATGAAGAAAAATCGAAACGATATACGGTACCACCTTCGTGGTCTCAAATTGATTTGGTAAACTTATGCACGAAATTGTTCAAAAGAAAAGGAAAGGTGCCGGGGAAAGACGTCGCCCGATGACAAGTAAGAACTCGAACATCATGACATACTTGACAAGGACACACGTCTATGGAAGAATCGTGAATCGCCGTATTAATTGAAAACGTGAGCTTAGCTTAATTAGTTTTAAGAGTAAATTCGGGACTAAATATGGACGACTGTTGATCGACTTTCTTAAGGTTCTACATTTGTGACTGTTCGTTGCATGCCCAGTTACTCTCCCCTAGTCTAGACAGAATAGATTTCAAAATGAAAAAAAAAAAATCCGCTCATGTCTCGAGGTTCAAGGCCTGGTTGTGATTGGGTTGAATTAATTCTTGTGAAAATGATACCACTGAATGATAACATCTACGACATGGTAATTTAATTAAATCTTGAGTGCATGTCTAAGTATGTACAAACCTTAACTGGTTACTAACTTGATTTGCAGTATAACAATACTTGATTGCTACACACCTGAAGTGAAAATGCATGAGCTTAAATGCTTCTGGTCCCAACTCAGGTTGCCGGTCTTGATTGCTATGCTGATATGCAGCTCTATGCTTTATAAAAGCTCGTCTCCAGAATTTGGGAGCTTTTAAAAAAGACTCTTCTGCAGCTCGCCTCGGGAGCCTAGATGAGCTTTTAAATGCTCCGTCTGAAAATTTCAAAAGACAAGGTCTGACTCTATGGACTATGTGACATCTTGTGAAGATAACTCCACAGACATGAATGATGCGTAATTTCTCATTTGGCAAAGTCTGAAAGCCTGCCGCTCCAAATCTGATTGCAGGTCTGCCTGCCAATAGCAATAGGAACTGGCAGGTGGTTGTCACTTGTCTATAGTTTACATTCTGAAGGATTTGCTTTTGGACCAAAGCTGTATTCTGTGACCCTTTATCACGGTTTGTCTTTTGAAAGTGGACTGAAACTAGGCACAGGGAATTGTTCCAGACCAATATAATGTTAATCAGTGTGATACAGACAAAGCTTGATTCTTTGACTATGCGTAGTACCTTTAAGTTCTATTCACAGTCCTTAACAAGAGAAGATTTCAGTAGCTTCCCACCAGCCTTGCTTCCAATGGAGGTTTTTGTTACAGGTACTGATGTGAAAGTTAGTGATGAAGAAGGGCTTATGACAGACCTGAGCCAAAACTTGCATTTTAAGAGTGTTTAATCTCTAACGATTCACATGATACCTGTACAAAAACTTACAATAGAAAAATGCATTTGTGGGAGGCTACTGATGTCTTCTCTTGTTCTTAACACTGCAACTAAATGAAACGATTTAATTGTTCAAACCTCCGTGCCACCAATGGTCATTTATTTAGGCTTGTATGGCATCAGTAATGACATCAGATTGCAGCAATTGAGACGCATGAAGGCACCTTATTTTTGAACCATAATACCTATTCTTTTTTAATAATTACTTTCAGAAACTTGAATCACATGTGATGAGAACATGTGTAGAGCTTAACATAGCTAAGGGCTACTACAATGTAACTTGAAAAATAACGTTTGAATTTGTTGAATCGTAACATCTCACCAAGGTGATGCAATTATTTCAGTTGAAAGAACAAAACAACAGGCCAAAATAATGGTCATTTTCAGTTTATTGTGGAGTGTCAGTGTGTACCATTTTAAAAAATCGTACACATGTATCTGGTTCACTGTCAGTTCACATAACTCTTTAAGTCCAAGAAAATTGAGGTTTGGCCTGGAACAAATTGCTATCAAGGTTTTTTTTGCACAATGCCTTTGCTTCTATGTACCCCTAAAATGATATACTAAAATTCCGAGGAAATCCGAGTTGCAGAAATATGCCTAATTTGTCATAAATCAAAATGCCGCCATTATGATCTATTTTTTTTTGTTATAATTTAGTTCTAGACTGTATCAGAATATTTTGGTATCTAATATCACCCATGTTTTTCAATGGCCTGTGCAAACACAATTATGACAGTACTAATTGCATAGGATGTTTGGTTCAGGCTTAATTTGATAATCCAAAAAAGTGGCCGCCATTTTGATAGATTTTTGTCCACAATCTCGAATCTAGTCCGCAAAGGAAGTTTAATATTGTGTCTATACACTTAATTTTGTGATCAATTATTGCAAGTGAATTGTATACTGGGAATGATGAGACAACCCTTCTTCCCTTAAATAGCATAAATCAAAAATTGACAAGACAAGCAAAGCCAATGTGATATTTGTGACAATAATGATACATCCTAATATGCGTGGAATTTTAACTTTTCCAATATTATGGCACCAATATTGGTAAGAATAAACAACAACTGAACAATATATTGTCCGTTTCATATACCAATCTTAACCATGAGAATCATCTTTCCTGCTTCATCAGGATCAGTTCCAGCCTGAAGATTGACACATGTGATAAACCATTAATTTTAAGGGGGATTACCCTATATTTAAGTATATAAAGTTTTCATCTGGATCGAATGGCCTTCACCCCCCAACCCCCCCGTCTGTAAGTTTCGTGCCGATTTTCAACCCATTTGATGTGAGATATGAAAATGTGATTTGTAATCTCATAGAGTACTGTGTAAAATCAATATTCGCTTATAACATCCAAACCAATAATCCTTTGGACCTAAGTATTTCACAGCGTAAATGAGAAAACCGTATCTTTCTACATATACAAACTTTTGAAGACCACTTCCGTAAAATCTGGGTTTCTGGGGACGAGGCTATTAGTAATCGGACCATGGCTCTTTAATTCTATCTACACTATGCAAACTTATCAATAATTATGTTATTGCTTAACCTTCGTCTAATCAGGTTATTTTTGGTAACATAAGGGGGGTTGATGTAACCCCATATAGACACACCCACCCCCCTTTTGAACTGGTTTTGTTGGCATCAATTGAGATGGTTCTTCCTCTATCGCATGATAGAACCAAAATAAGTACCAAAATTCCCACATCTGCTTCTAACTACGTCATAATGCCCGGCGCCCTTGCAAAATTTGGGGGTGAAATCATTTGTGTACAATGGTAGGAAAATTTTAATTTTGGGGTGCGCAAAGTACCTAATATACATAATAATAAAATGAAGTTTTATATAAAAATGAACCTTTTGTTTTACCATAATAGGTGTAACAGTTTACATAGTTACGTATAGGAGGGCTTCCAACCATCCCCTTCACTTGGCGGCATTACCTTCCCTGGGTAAGTTGGTTGGTCAGAATTTTTTAATAAATGTGCTCAAAAAGATATAAAAATACCTAAAAACACTTTGCGACATATCACAAGCACTTTTTTTTGCACCAGGAGAAAAACTCTAGGAGTGCAACATACCCCCAATTTCCTCCATAGCATTTTTTAATATAAATCTTAACTGTTTCTAATTTTCAAATTTAAAAGTACAAAATAGTTTTGCTAGACATTGCTTGAAAATGTGGGGCCATATTGTTGAGTTCCTTAAGTGCAGTACCTATTTAAGCAAAACGTAACGTTTAAAAGGTTCTTAGCTCTGTATTATCTCTGTTCCATTTTTTGCAACCCATATAACCGATCGTCAATTTTTAACAAGTTGGGGTATCTATAACGGTAGGAGGGTTATGGGTTTGGTGTAGGATAATCACATAAGGGAACATTGTAGGATACAGGTCAACTCTTCCGCAATCGTTAAGGGTGTTTAACAATCCTGGTACCTGTTGAGATAGGTACATTTTTTCATCATCCTCTTTAAAAATTAAAAAAAATTTCACTTTAACAAAGTCACCCGCGGGTGTTAATAATTTTTGGGGTGATATATGTTTTTAACCATACATCAATGAAAAAATAAAGACTTGGGTTGGCAATTTTTCACCATTGACAAAAAATATCACTTTTTACTTTTATATTTGTGGAAAATTTGGGAACAGTCCTCATTTGACAAATTTATGTTTGTAAGTATATCAATAATTGAACAAAATTGGGCATTGCTAAATAGAAGTTCTCCCATTCCGTAAAAAATGTCTTTTCTGAATTCAAGTCCTACCATGTTATTGATATTGAACAAAATGAAAATTAAACTTCTTGAAAAACCCTATCTATTGCTTTTAACCTCTAAAAAACGTATCTACCTCTCCTGGTATCACATCATTATAGATAGAATCATCTTCCATCAAACCATCCAAAAAATGGGACAATAGTAGCAGTTACACCCTCGAAGGGCTTAATGGATGGCATGACTGATAAATCACCAAAAATCAAGCTTATAAAGATTTTGTGTATCTTTAAAGACGACTCAGATTTCCCGATGAGGGCGACTAAATTTCAAACAAAATCATTGTTTTTTGCATATACTACTGATTGTCCATACTAATTACTGTGTGAAATAACTAAGCCTTAAATCAGTCCTTTAGAAAATCAACAACTTTGTTATAAAATTCCCGGACCGGAATGTTTTTGTCATACACGTCTCCTATTACACTGTTATACTGTGCATAAATGTTTACTGGCATGAAAACAAAAATCCGATTCATCTCTAACTTTGGAATTAACGCATTTTTGGTGACTATTTTTGGTTCTAATGTTTTTTTTAATTACTAAAAATCAAACAGTTAACGGAACATGCATGGACTACAACTGTATCTAGACTGTCTGTAATAATAGCAGCAGCACATGTCAGAAAACTATAACAGCATGGTGGAGAACTTCATATTCCGAGCTGTTCAGAAAGATTTTCAGTAATTCCTTTACTTTTTGGCAAATGAAGCCAGTGAGCTAACCCAAGTAAAGCCTGTAAAAGGATTGTTTTTCCTTCCGATTGTGTCATTTTTATGTATAACGTCCTCAATGTTCTTTTTTTGTATTTTGACAATTCATACCAAGAAGTTTGAATTCACAAAAATTTAATAGATATTTTTCATCATTTTGGATCCCGTGTCTGTTGGAAATGGCAACTAAATAATCAAGTTCTTTTATACCATAAGCATGGACACCAAAAACAAATTTCACAACATAACTCATTTCAGAAAGTTCAACAAAATGCAGCCATATTGGATTAATACAAAAAAAGCCTAAACCCCTCATCTCATATTGCTATTAGTGTTCCTTTTTGAGTTTGTAGACCCCAAAACAATGGGTAGAGAGCCACCAACATTACATCTCTACGACCCTCGGATCTTTAGTTATGGGCAAAAGTCCCTTTGAAATGGCGGCCATTTTTGAATTTATGCAAATTAGACATATTTCTGCAACCGGATTTTCTCGGACTTTTAATATAAATCATTTTGGTAGTCCATAAAAAAAAAAAAAAAAAAAAAATAAAACAAAGAAATGCATTGTGAAGAAAAACCTTTGATAGCAATTAGTTTTAGGTTACACCAAACAATTACTATTATCTTTCCTGGCCTATTACTAAAGTACACATTAGAGGTAAGCCAGTGAATTGTAAACACTCGGCCCACGGTATACAATATAATCCACTATAATAAGAGTTTCGCAGAATGAGTAAGTCTGCTTGCAGAACGCCAGTTTTTCAGCTCTTTCACCACACCGCCCCCCCCCCGCCCACCTCTTGATTGCTTCGGATACCCAGAAATGCGTGGTGCAGTTTCAGATTTTTGTTGGTATGTTTCCGTTCTCCTAATATTAATACCCATCTCAAATGACAATGGTAGTTGGAAATTTGTTTGTACATATGTAAGTTGAAATTTCATTAAAAGAACTCGCATGACCAACTTTGCTGTCTTGTCTGTTTATTTACTAAAACATTCAATCAACCAGTCTATTGCATCCATAGTTTTCCCTTTAAATGTTAACTCTTTCAGGATTCCATCATTACCATTTGTTCACTTGCAGTTCCTAAACACTTAAGTGAACCGGGGGGGTTTCCTAGGACCCTCCATTTGTTTTCGCGCTGGCTGTGGGATTTTTGGCGCCAAATTGTTTTGTAATGTCTGACTTTTAAATGGTCTTCTTTTCATACCAAAATAATTCAAATCGGCCAGCCGTTATTAGGATGGTCCCCATGGAACCCCCGGAGTTACTGAGAATATTTTTAAAAATCACAGAACCAACCAAATTTTTTTTTGTTGCTGTATATTTTGTTCACACATACAAGTAAACCATTATTATTAACAGTAAAAATAATTAACCCTTTGTGGTGCTGAAAACAAACAATTTCATTGTGGACGTTGCAAAACCGTTAATGTACAAACTATATGGGAAAATAGTGTATTTTGCACCCCCGGAAAAAATACAGGATTCCCTAAAACTGTGCAAGTTTTGTGTAAATATATGTAATTTTGGGTCTTCTAAGTAGCAATCATTATCAACAATAAAATCTTTCAAAAGTTTGGATGTAAGCGCAAAGCTCATTTCAATTTTACGTCTTTTTTGCCCATTTTTTGGCGTGTTTTTTGAAAACAATGTTTTGCCCCTAATTTGCAGCCAAATCAACAAATTTCATTTTTTTTTATTGCTGATTTGGGGTTGTCTTATGACTCTCCACATTGATATAAATTTCGTACAAAATTCCCCCGGGAAGTTCCCCAACGTGAGTTGAAACCCTTTGTCACTGAAGGTAGGATCCTCGGATAAAATGGTCTTACATAAAACGACCCATAAAATCAAAACCCCGGAATCAATTTAGTTCAAACTTGACTATGGTAAGGATTGCACCCTCCTCCACATTTTTTTGCTTTTCAGACTTGCATGCTTTTGTTTTAGGTTTTTATCAATTTTTTAAAAATTCCCTAATTTTTACAATAAATACACTTTTCTCCTCAGCCTAAATGGAAGGTGCTTTTAAGCTGAAACTTTTGAGATGTGTGCTTATAGGAACAGAAAACCTAAAATCTCACGCTTGGCTTTTTGGAATCAAGTGTTTAATTCTTTAGAAAAAATATTTTAGGGAAATATAATTTAGGGAAAATTAAACACCTTTATTTCGAAATTGAAACACTCAATCTGCTTAT
The DNA here is from genome assembly GCA_023653785.1 of Ophioderma brevispina. Classification (NCBI taxonomy): domain Eukaryota; kingdom Metazoa; phylum Echinodermata; class Ophiuroidea; order Amphilepidida; family Ophiodermatidae; genus Ophioderma; species Ophioderma brevispina. Next base: position 13,654 of record JAMKCH010025536.1, on the reverse strand, counting down.
TTGTGAGCCAAACTTGGAAGGAAAGTGGTCCATGACATTTGTTTACATAATCGCGTTATTTCCTTCAACTACTGGGGGGGAACCGAAATCGAGTGATGTTTGACATTAAAATGTTAAAAAGTAATTGTGGTTTAAGCTTCTTTTTAAATTACTGATTTAAAAAAAAACTTTTGAAGTTATGGTTGCTTATAGTTAGGGTGTAATTCTTTTCTGAGACACCCTGTATATGTTACACAGGCACTTGAGGGTAGAGTGTCTGTGAAGTTAATTGCACCTCACTTGCATTCAAAGTGTACTTACCAAAGATGTTCTATATAGATAGAGAAGCAAAACTTTCCGTAATCTTTATAAAAATTCACCGTCTCGCATGTTTTGGCGACCACAAAAACATAGATACCCAACAATAGAAAGCATGGCTGCCTCCGCTTCATTTCCCATACTGTGGGTGCCGCTTTGCAATACACTAATCGGTAGTGATACAAAATTATGTATGTGTTAGAGGTGGCCCAGGTGTATAAGTGTACCCGTGATCATTGTGCTCAATACTCTTTTTCATTTCTCATAATGCAAGGCCGCTTAGGTGAAAAGAAGTATTCCTTGAGGCGGTTTATTTAAATCAATACGACTGATGTATTTCATTCGTTTGTGGCCATGGGTAGGACAAAAGTTTTAAACACCCAATAGCACCCAACATCCAACAACTTAATTTTTTTGCGGATTGTCTTTTTTTATCGAACTGTACAAACTGATAGAAGTATTTCCTCGTGCATATTCAAAATGTCAGCGCCCCGCCAACGGACGACTGGTTTTGAATGCGTTTCACCCCTTGGTACTAACACACATCTGGGCCTCCATATATGGCTACAATGGCTCCACAACACTCCAACCACAATATAAGGCTACAATTTTTCCACAAGAGGAACATGGCTGTGTACTTTTAACGAATGCATGCTTTAAGCTGTGTAATCATTTTTCTCATGCATGCCTTTTCTATGTAGAGATGTTAGTATTGCTTTGATTGGTACCACTCTATGGACTATTGTGACATCCGGGAGATAACTGCACAATACTGAAATTGCGTATTCCTCATTTGGCAAAGTCTGAAAGCCTGCGCTCCAATTCTGATTTTGCCAGTCTGTGCCTTGCCAGAATAGCAATAGAAACTGGCAGGTGGTGGTCACATTGTCTATAGTTTACATTCTGAAAGCATTTGCTTTTGGACCAAAGCTTCTTATTCTGTTGACCAATATCACACGGTTCGTTTCTTTGAAAGTGAAATAGAGGCCACAGAATTGTCCAGACCAATATAATGTTAATCAGTGTGATACAGACCAAAGCTGATTCTGAATATAAGTAGTAACTTTTAGTTCTATTCACATGTCCTTACAAGAGAAGATTTCAGTAGCTTCCCACCATGCTTGCGTTCCATATGGAGGTGTTTGGTACTGTAACTGATGTGAATCGTTAGTGAATAAGAATGGCTTCATGGACCAGTACGGACACAACTTGGCCTTTAAGAGTGTTTAATCTCTAACATTCACATGACTACCTGTACAAAAACTTCCAATGAAACATGCATTGTGGGAAGCTACTGATGTCTTCTCTTGTTTCTTAACACGCAACCAAATGAATGAATTTAAAATTAAGGAAATATGTCCAATATTTTTGTCAAGCTCAGTTGACTTACATTCAGCACAATATATTGTACATACAATCACGAATTCCCGAAAAAATAATACAAGTTTGATGTAAAATTAATAACAAAATAGAGGCATTTTAATTTTTGCTTTTTTGACATACGAAGAAAACGGGCGATTTTTCGCCCCGGGCTTTCATTGATCAAAAGGCGCCCCAATTTTGCTCTCCTGCTCTCTCGTGACTCAAAGTGATGACCAAAAAACATCGTGTTGACTCGAATTGTTATTGTGACACTGTATATGATGGAATTTGAAGTATAATAAAATGAGAACAATAAGTTACAGAATGAATATTTGGTTTCATTTCGTTGTGTTTTAATCTTATCAACATTAATGGCAACACTGCGATATGATGGTCACAACGACGTAAATTATGGATGGTCAATCACTTTTACGTCACCATTTGCCTGCGATGGGGATTTGTCGGAATCGTTTTCGAGTAGCTCTTGGCGGAAATTAAAAAAGGCAAAATACTCAAAAAAATGTGGACAATTTCAACTTATTTTGATTTATATTAATCTACTTGACTTAAGCTTCCATCCATACCACATTTTCCAATATTCAGAATCATGACATATTTCCCTTATTGCCACCAATGGGCCATTTTTAGGCTTGTATGGCATCAGTAATGAAATTCAGTTCAAGCAATTGAGAGCCAGGGGGTGAAACCGCATTCAAAAACCATCTTCGTCCGTGCCTGGGCTCTTGACATTTTGAATCTTGCAAACTGAATAATTTACCAGTTGTGGGTGCTTGTATACACACATAATGTGCATTCGATAACAACATTCCGCCAAAATATTGGATGTTGGGTGCTATTGGGTTGTTAACTTTTGTCCTACCCATGGGCCACACAACTAATGAACTGACACATCGGGTCTTCTTGATTTAATTCACCGCCTCAGTAATACATCTTTTCACCTAATCGCGCATTGCATTCTGAGAAAAAAGAGTATCTGATCACAATGATATCCAGGTAAACTATTATTATACCTGGCCACCTCTAACACAATCCATTAAATTTTTATCAACTACCGATTAGTGTATAGCAAAGCGGCACCCACAGTATGTGGAAGAAGCGTAGGCAGCCATTGCTTTCTATGTTGGTACTGCTGGTTTTCTTTGTGGTTGGCAAAACGTACGAGCGGTGAATTTCAAAAGGATTACGTAACGTTTGCCTCTCTATCTATATAACCCTCCTTTGGATTGAGACCATGAAGGCCACCTTATTTTTGAACACATGATAACCTATTCTTGTTTAACTATTACTTTCAGAAAAACTTGAATCACATTGAGGAGAAAAGGTGTAGAGCTTTAACATAGCATGAAGGGCTACACCATTGACTGAAACATAAAGTTCTGAATTTTTGAATCAGTACACTCTCACCAAGGTGATGCAATTATTTCAGTTGGAAAGAACAACCACCAGCAAAAATAATGGCAGTTTCAGTTTATTGTGGAGTGTCAGTGTGTACCAGTTAAAAAAAATTGTACCAACAGGTATTTCTGTCACTCTTCACATGTAGAGTAGCAGGATTCTACACTAGGCAACTGTAAAATACAATATAATTCCATCAATAGAATAAGAGTTCTCAGAATGAGTAAGTCTGCTTGGCAGAACGCCAGTTTTCAGCTCTTCACCGCACCACACCTCCCAATCTGATGATTTCTGGAGACACAGAATCGTGGGCAGTTAGATTTTTGTGGGTAAGGTTTCGTTCTCCTAATGTAATACCCATTCTCAATGACAATGTGTGAAATTGTGTAAATATGTACAGTTGAATTTTCATTAAAAGAACTCAGCTATGACCAACGTTTGCATGTATTGTCGTTTATTTTAAAAATGCAAAACCAGTCTATTGCATCCAGAATTCCCTTTAAATGTTAACTCTTTCAGGATTCCATCATTACCAGTTGTCACTTGCAGTATTAAACCAACTTAAGTGCCCAGGGGGGGTTCCAGGGACCTCCAAATTTGTGTGTCGCGCTGGCTGTGGGATTTTTGCGCCATAATTTGTTTGTAATGTCTGACCTTTTAAATGCGTTCTTTCATACCAAAATATTCAAATCGGCAAGCCGTTAATGAGGTAATTAGGGAGGGTCCCATGGAACCCCATGGAAGTATTGGAGAATATTTTAAAAATCAAAGAACCTCCAAACCAATGTTGTTTTTTGCTGATTATTTGTTCACACAGACAAGGTAAACAATTATTAGTAACAGTAAAAATAATTAACCCTTTTTGTGCTGAAACAAACAATCTTCATTTTGGGACGTTGCTAAAACCCTTAATGCTACAAAAAGTCTTGGGAAAAATGGGTGGTATTTTGCAACCCCCGTAAAAATACAGGATTCCCTAAAAACTGCAAGTTTGTGTTAAATATATGTAATTGGTGTCTTCTAGAGTAGATATCATTATCAACATAAAATCTTCAAAAAGTTTGATGTAAGCGCAAGTTCATTTGAATTTTACGTCTTTTGGCCCATTTTTATGCGTGTTGTGAAAACAATGTTTTTGGCCCCTAATTGCAGCCCAAATTAAAAAATTTCATTTTTGTTTGATTGCTGATTTGGGGTTGTATTATGACTCTCCACATGTGGATATAAATTTCGTACAAAAATTTCCCCGGGAAAGTCCCAACGGGATGAAAAACCCTTTGGTCACTGAAGGTAGGATCATCGGATAAATGGATTTTCGGACAGAAAACGACCATAAAATCAAAACCTCTGAATCCATTTAGTTCAAACTGACCTCATGTAAGGAATTTAACACTCTCCACATTTTTTTGCATTTCAGACTGCATGATTTTGTTTTAGTGTTGTTATCAATTTTTTAAAATTCCCTATTTTTACAAACAAATACCAAATCCTCACTTTGGCTTTTTGGAATCAAGTGTTTAATTCTTTAAAAAAATATTTTAGGGAAAAATATTTGTGGAAATTAAAAACACCTAATTTATTTCAATAGAAACACCAATCTGCAACTCTAAGTAGAAACAAAAAAAGACAAAAATTTTCTAAATATTTGATTTCTTTCAATGACACCTTAATTCATCACCAAGGATTTTAAGTTCTTCTAGGACAATTATGAAAAGCGGATACTTTAGTATTTCTAGAAATACTTCAACAAAAAAGTGTTGTGGCGACCACCAGTTCTTGTTTTGATGACACACATAAAAAGAAAAATTGTATGGTTTTTGATATTTCTTTAACCATTAAAAACAAACACAATCTTATAACTCATCAATTACTTGGAAATAATTGAAATAAACTGTGTAGTTTTTCACAAAATTGCCCTGCATTTTGGTCATTTTCTGTACTGCCAAAATCAGCCCCTGTACAGTTATGGGAATTTGAACACATTACGTGACATATCTCAACGCCTTTTTGGAAAAAATTAAAACTTGGCACACATGTTGTTATTTCACAATACCCACATTTCATGAGAATTTCAACAAGCTCTGGGCACAAGCGTAGCCCGATATTCCTACCTTACTTGTTTAAAAACTGAGATAACTAGCGATACGTAGGTTGAGTATCATTTACTCACAAAAATTGTTAATATTAACATTTCTTTGTTGGAAAATCGAGTTGGAGGTATGTGCACAAATTCCGATGGTTTACCATAATAATTGTCCCTAAAAATTGACCCCAGAGAATAAATATGGATTCTGGTGTGACAGACTGATGGATCATTATTCATCTTTAGATGAATGAATGCATTCAAGGAGTACCTACCCTTCTTGAATGACCTTGACATCAAATTTTAAAATGAAACTGCAAAAACGAATCAGCGCAATTATGCTCTGCGCATTTTGACAACTCGTTTAGGTAAATAGCATCATATTGGCGCCCTCTTGGCATTTTCAATTCAAAAATTCACAACTTTAAAAAAAAAAAAAAAAAAAAAAAAAAAAAAAAAAATTTTGGGGGGGTTTTTTATGATTTTCATTTGTTTTCTCCCTCACATGGAAACATCAAAAACATCTCATTACAATTTTTTGAGGTAAATCGGTCAGCCTTAGGATAGTAGAAGCAAAAATGTGTACGAAATTCGCACAGAGGACTGTTAAAAAATGTGGTCAACCACATTTTGGAGATGATTTTGTTTCATTAATGGACAAACAAATATATATCCTGGGCCTTTTAATTTACTGGAGCAATTAGGAAAATATGAAATTCTCCTTCTACCTGATACAAAAATAATCATCAATATGATAATTAAAGTAGGGTAACAAGGTTGTTGATCACTCCCCCCCCCGGTCACCCTAATTTAATCTTAAAAGGGGCATTTCGTGATTCTAACCCCTTCTGTTTTGTTTATGTTCGCTAGATACTCTTGAGGAAAAGCTTATTCCCAATGTCAGTGATTCTGATCTTGCGATTGGTGTTATGAGCACAATCTCCCATAGACCATGTACAGTAATTTCTGTTCGTTCGGAACAGAAAATACAAAAGCGCAAATTTCTGCCGAGACCATGAATGTGCAGTCAGATTGGGCACACATACTATACTGAGCCCGACGGTTAAGATGATTTATTAAAATCTCAAACTTATTTTGAGGTAAGTCGGGGGAAGAGGCTGTGGACACGAAATGCCCCTTTAAATCACATTGGCAATTGCTGCACTTGACACAGGGTTTCCAATAGCCTGTGTGGCTATGTGAACGGGAAAAGTTAGAAAATCGGAGGTAGCAAACTGCACCTTCAGGATTCTGTTCTTAAACTTGAAAGATTGGGCACCTCATTTGCACTTCGACCAAAGGTAGAATTCATACTTTCTGGAACAATTTTTAGAAGTTTTACTTCTTTTAAAAAATTGCTTGGGGGGGGTTAAATTAAATAACCCTTATGAACTCTGGTGACTAATTTGGAAACACTGTTTGGACAACAATACTAGGAGAGTAACTGAAATATTTAGATAATGCGGCTCCTATCTGGTTGGGTTTTTCCTTTTTCTTTCACTTTCACCTCCATATCTGTTCCTATAACTGTCTTACATGCTGCTTCAATTCTGGTATATAGTTCTTCTAGCGCAGAAATAGCAATCACTGGTAATGATATATTATCCTGTAACAAAGGCAGATTAGCTTTACTCTCGGGAAGATCAATCTGTTACCGACAACTGCATGAGGGCGTTCTGATAGTCCTGGATGATACTGTTGTCAAGTTCGTACTTTAGGTCTGTCAGTTGTGTCCATGGCTGATCAAGATTGAGATCGAAACATGACAGACAGCGACAGCGTTCTGTGCGTAAGAATGAGTGACCTAAGCCTCGATTCATGTGTGCTCCACGGATAAGCCCTGGGATATCAGCAACTGGCGGGAAAAAGTTGAAAACAAAAGTAAATTTTAATGTTTATCAGTTTTGCAAAGATCATTGTAGAGCTGATGCATGAGCTTATCAAGTGTTGGAGTGAGTTCAGATGGAGCTGTGTCCAATTCCATCAGTTTCAAGTCCAAGTCAGAGTCCTTCGGCCTGAGGTGAGTCCACCAATTCCAAAATGGGGCTTTAGTGGGATGGGGGCAGTAACCCCATTACCCCAGACAATTCAAAATGGGGGGGGACAGAAGGGGTGCCCCAGGCATTTTCTGAGGGGGCGAATTTGTGTCCTCCATAAGACAGGTAAAGATGTCACTTCATTGGGGAACTAGTGAGGCAAGGTTATGAGTGGGGGCACTCGCCAGAACCCTTCTTTAAAAGACTCAGACCGGCTCAGAATAGGGGACCCATGGAACTTGGACTCGGACTTGGGCCCCGAAGGACTCCGAGTCTGACTTAACTGACATGATACAATCGGACTTGGCCTATGGACTCATGAGTCTTGCTCACTAAATAGTGGCATTATTTTTGGTTATATAATGCATAAAGTATTCCAATCAATTATTGGGGTGCGACAATCACATGACAAAAAAATATTTCCTACTATTTCATAATAATTCACAGATGGGGAAAAAATTGCCTACTCAAAGTATCTTACTGCCCTGTGAGATTGTCACGCAAGGGCAATTTATAACTTTTAATAGCAATTTTTTCCCCGCCTTGGACATATCGCTAATGTCTGACTAACCTATGCAACAGCTAATGATGAGTGAAGACATGTACATGGCTCTACTTCATGTTAGAAGGACTTTTCCAGCAGCAATTTGAAGTCTTATCGAGGATCCCGAATTACTGGAATTATGTAATTACAAAAATCTTTTGTGTGGGGGGACAGAGAATTGAGCTTTACAATTCACAGGTATGTTTACAAGCTAATACAACACAACTGAAAAAAATTATCATAATTTTTGCAAAACTCCTAAGCAACCCATTTTTCGCTGGTAGCATCATAAGGCCTAAAAAAAAAAATTGCTTTGATGGCGTAACCGAACGACCTATTTTTACTGCGGCCATAAATTATTTAATTTTTTTTCACCATGTTTTACTGATATATGGTCATGAAAACGTGATAAATGCAAAAACAGGAATTTATGACGTCACCCTTATTCGGCACTCTAAAGGATTGCAGGACATTCAACATGACAAATAAAAAGATGTGTGTCAGAAAAAGTGACAAGATGTGCCATTTGTTTTTGTATGTGGTTCATATATTGGTGTTCTGGTATGTGAACATAAAACAAAAATAATAAAAAAAAAAAATAAAATCTGACCTAACCTACCCTAATTTTTTTTCTATTTACGGCCAATCCCCAAACAATTTTTCTTTTTAGGACTAATGGGGAAAAATGAGGTGGGGCTGGGGTTGAGCTGAAGATCAAGTAGTGCAGCTTAAAACAGTGGAGAAATATCAAATGTGATGTGATCTGGGAAAACCCGCCACATGTCGCACACAGGACGTTTTGAAAAAATAAAGACAATAGTGAAATCGGTTATATTGTACTTTATTTTTGTCGGTGGATTTTATAAGGCGTAAATTTTGACGGTGTATCAAAGAAGAAAGCAGTAAACAGTATGGAAACTTAATATTTAAAACTGCAGTGTATAGTAAACCATCAAAATATAAATTCCCACCATGTGGCGGTTTTCCCAGATCGCCATCACAAAAATGGTTTAATTCTTACCCAAAATAATGCCTACGAAGCAAAGTCCCAAAAAAGTGAAGTGTGATTTAAGGAAACGTGAATATAATTATAATCCATGTTAAAAATACCCCAAATGTGCATATGGTTATGTGGTGACAAAGGCCTTTGACAACATGTCAGTATAGCGAGTCTGGTTTTTCTTTTTATTTATGTGGGTTCACACATTGTTAAAAGTGTGCTTCAGCTGCCTCACTCATTGACATTAACTAGGTACCGCATGAAGGAAGCGTTAATCAAAATTCAAAATGATATCCAGTGCCCTCATAACCCTTTTTTTAAAACAAAAGCAGTCTCTTAGTTCTACCTGGATCTGAGTCTAAGGAAGAACCGATGTATAATTGACAGTATTTTCATTTGAGGTCCCAGATTAAGGAAGAAATAAAACTAGAGGTAGAGATTTGAGTTTGGTAAAAAAATAGTCTCTTTAATGAAGTATGTACTTGGGTGGTTTTCACATAGACCTGCATTTACATGTAAGGCCGTTTATACTTGAATAAAGGCTCTGACTCTGTATGTAATTTTCCCTGAGGGCCCCCTGAATTTTCATTATAAAAATGTGTTTTGCATATAATAATTCCGTGTCCATAGACTAATCATGTGTGAAATAACATAGGTCCCATAGAAAATCACAACTTGTATAAAATTCCAGATCCGGAATTTTTGTTATACACGGGATCTTATGGCACGGTTATACTGTTGACATAAATATTTACGTCATGAAAACGAAACATCTGATTCATCTCTAATTTTGGAATAAGCATTTTTAGGTGACTGCTTTAGTTCTAGATGACTATTTCTAATACTACACCAAAACAATTTATTTCGAAATCTCGAATCAGCCTTTAAAAAAAAGGACCAATTAGTGCCAATCAGAAGCAGCAATGCCTCCCAGTATTGGAAGTTTAATTTGAATCTTCAAAGAATGGAAATCATTTCCAAATGTGGACAATGTCACATCAGATGCTGACAACACAGTGTTATCATTGGACTCACCAGCTACTTGCTTAGATATCATATTGCATCATGCCTACATGAGGGTTGAGAGTCGTGAATGGATACGCCGACACTTTGGGTCTTGCTCGAGAAAGCGCCCTTAACAGTGATGATTTACCAGCCATTGGGAAATCCACTCTGAAAAGAAATTACCAAAGTTTGATCATATATATCAATGTTTTACACAAAGAATGGGTTTAATATAAAACTCATTCCTAAATGAGACGACGTCATTGCTCGTAATTTACGCCTTAGTGTTGACCACTCATGAAGCGCTTAATTTCGAAAACCTTTCTTAAGGGTGATGACCCAATTTGAGTTTGTAAAGTTTTCAATCTTGAGAGAATGGCCTTTCACCCAAAAGCCCACCTTTAAGTTTCGAAAGAGCTCAGACATTATTTTGTACGACGCAATAGAGTAAAATTAATATTGGTCCACCAAAATGGGCACATCTAACAACCAAACATCCCTTTAGAGCCCTAAACTTTCACGAGGGTAAATGAGAAAAAGACTAAAGCCTTTCTTCAGATAGCAAAATTTGACCACTTTCCCAGAGAAATCTGGGATTCAGGGGGAGGAGGCCATTAGCGATCGACCGTGCCCTTTAAAATGTTAAACAATACAATTTACTCAAACCCTAATTGTTTGGGTTTGAAACTTACGACCAGCCTAGGCGCCATAGTCGGAGTTCGAAATAGAGTTTTCTTCTCCTCACCCAGGGGCCCCCTGCCTGCAGCATGGGGGTTTGCATTCCCGACTGACATAAAGACGTGATTTCACGACCACCCTTACCACCTGTAGCAGCTACAACCTGAAACAAGGAAACTACTTAACCAATCTATTACAAACTGATTATACAGGGTGAGCAAAAAACTTGACCCCCTGATTTTCGCCAATTTTTAAAAAATTTTCCACGTAACATATATCTACATATGTGAATATCATCTGAAGGCTTAGCTCATTATCTTTAATTTGCTGCAAAGATCATCACAACACATCTGTTCAGATATAGACCGATTAACGTTGTTTTTGAATTAAGCAGTCGGTTTTCTTTTCCTTCCAATGTCCCCGGAATCACATTTGCTTAATCGGGCGCTGTGCTTCAAATGGGAATCCGTGGATATGGGAAAACCGATTACTTGTTCAAAAGACTGTAATCGGCCTAGACTTCACCGATTGGAATCATCTTTGCAAGCAAATTAAAGATAATGAAATAGGCTTTCCTATGATATCACCCACGTTATATATACATTATTTTAAAAACTCAAAATGGGGTGGACACATGCCGGTAGGTTTTTTGACTCGCCCTTATAATACCTATGATCACTGCTAGTGGGCTAGCCACTGCCTGAGTTACAATCATAAATCAATGTAGTTCAGACCAAAAGTGACTGGCAGATAAAATGAAACAAATGAGCAATGTGAATAGGAGTCGACTTCAGTGTTCCTTTTCCTCACCCCTCGTGTTGTAACTTGATAGTCTTTCACAAAAAATATTTTTGAAATTGTGTGCATTGCCTGCTGGTCCTGTGATAAGCCAGCCGCTGCGCAAGACCTCCACTTTTCCCAAGTAAAAGAAAAATACAAAGTTTGCCTGTTTTGACAGAGGACATATGTTAGGGTATTTACCTATATGAGGTAAATATTTAGGCCTACAGTACATAACTTTTTAAATAACAAACAAAATTAAATCAATAACCCTCCACAGACAAGTCTCACAAAAGAATGCCTGTATATCTCGACTTAAACGACCAGCATTTTGGGTATCAGTGTAAGAATTTGTTTTGTTCGCCACATGTGTCTTGTTTCATGGATTTAGACTGCACCTACATGTAATAAGGTCGATTGGTAGTAAGGCATCGATCCTGGATGTAGCAATGAGACCTTTGAAATGGATTGTCCTTCCTGCATCGCTGTTAGCTGGATGATTTCATATTACTTATTAGGGAACATGGCTGCCACAGATCGTAACCATTTTAGGAAAATGATCAAGGAAGCACAGAAAATGATCCACTGCATCAATGACTGAAGTAAATAATTTCAGGACTGTTCGTATGCATACTTAAATCAAAATGGTTGAACATTGCACATATTATGATAAATGCCCCTACCACTGTAAAAGTTATGGACAAGTCACATGAAGCTTGTTGCTTTGCTGCTTCCGGTTATCACAGACTGAGATTTAGAGAATAAAGGTATGATTTTGAACCGGTACTCTATTTACGACGAATAGAACCCAAGGCTGATACCAGTATTTTAAGTGGAAGAACGACGGCCGGAGGCCGAGTTCTTCCACGCAAAATATAATGGTGTCGACGGGTCAAAATTCGTCGTTAAAGGTGAGGGAGTATCGGTCCCAAAATCATACCTTTATTCTCATGCTAAACAGCAATTATCATTAAGGTCATTCGTAACCCAATTTGGGATTACTGTACATAGGCCAAGAGCATTAGTATAACCGGGAAATAGCTGATAACAAGCTGAATTTTCAGGATAGTCCAGGAATAGAGAGAAGAAACATTACTGAAGTCCCCAAAAATCCCCCCGGAGCTCTTCTCCAAAATCCACGATGGCGTCCAAAATGGCCGACATTTTCATTTTATCATAACTTTCTAAACCAGACAAGTTGGAAACAAACAAGGTGTTCTAGATATATGTTTTACAGCACAGGGAATCTAATTAAGTCATTATTTTAGACTAAAAAAACTCACAAATATCCAAACTAAAATGGCGTCCAAAATGGCCGCCATTTCTGACTGGAATCATAACTGATAAGTCGACAAGTTAGAAGTTAACAATTAAGGTGTCTAAACATATGTTTTAAGGCACAGAGAATCTGTAATAGCAAGCATTTAGAGTGTCCAAAACCAAGTAGCCACAACCAAGATGGCTAAAAAACTGTTTCATCTTATTATGGGTATTAAATATAGTAAAAAATAGAGTTTCCGGTTACAGTAGTTTTCACCGTCATTATGGTGCAGCATTAACAACACTATGTCCATTTATGTTGGCAGCATTCATTATCATTGGAAATCTAATAAGGTCGGTGCCTTGTGCAGTGATGTCGACAAGTTTGACACAGCATTTAATGTACAGTGAGGTGTATTCAGGTGTATAAAAGAATTCAAGATGGTTCTTGCAACTGCTACAATCATCAGGTTTGAGCAAAGTGTTTGTGTGAATGAGATGTCTGTTTAATTTTGCACATGTCGCCATACCTTTTAGTTTGAGGCAGAGTGCCACCCATCCATTCTTAAACCTTGAGAAAAGTGTAGAAGAACTGGTACTGATTGCAAGTTTGTATATATGTGTCCGGTATTCATCAAGTGATTTAGGAATGCTGCCACCATAAGTTTAGGAATGCCATGCGTGTATCTATTGTTAATAGAAGCTATCCTATACTCACTCCCATATTACATTAACCATTCTGCATTCTGATTGTATTAAATATGTTTAATTTTTATAGCTCGTTCTTTCGTTTAAGTCCAAAAATCTCTAGAAGGATCCGTCTTTAACCAGCTGATAGTTTCATCGGCCAGGTTGACAGGCTTTGATTCCACCTGGAGACTTGTAGGCCTCACAGTCATCTAGATGTGGGTAATGGTTTGTGGGTCGCCACAATCCGCAGTTTTGAAGGAAGAAGTGCTTTGTACGGCCAATGCCAGTTTGAGTCTGTTGAGCTTGACCCATGCTTACCTATCAACATCTCAGTCCTTGGGTTGCTAGATGGGCTGTCCACAAAACTGCTTTATGGGTACATAGGTAGAGGATGACCATTGCTCACACCATATGTTCATTGATCAAGGATGATCGATAGGGATACTGCAACTGCAGTGTATGATTGGGTAGCAAATTGACCACCGGTGGGGGGTAGGCGACCA
>JAMKCH010025535.1:0-52202 GCA_023653785.1 Ophioderma brevispina | reverse complement strand
ATGTAAAATGGGTCTTGACTTTACTATACACTAGACTCACAACCCCAGCCTTCCTTAATCCTGATCATCCTTGATCCGCGGGGAGGCTACCATGTTTCTTGAGTTTGATGTGTTGACGGATGGTGACTAGTGAGCAACAAGCTTCTTACTATGCCTGCTTGCGAGAGCTTCATTGAGGTAAGGAGTGTACGCATAGCGACGCAACCAAACGCGTCCGCATATAAGTTGTTGTTCATAATACTAACGACTTCACACACAGGGCTTGGTTTGTGGGATCAGGGGTGGAATGCCCCGGGGGAGCGTGCTCATGCCTCTCTGTTCGGCCATCTGTGCCGGCGACCAGCCTGAGAATGCGGGAGCCTGTCGTTTTTGTCTGGAAAGACATCTTGGAATTGGCGCACAGGAGGCAGATGTCAAAGGGAGAGTCAAAGGGCCTTTAGATGGGGCATCCGGGGCACAGGTGTATGCGTTCCGTCTGCGCGGCCGTACCAGGCGTCACTGAAGCACCGTAATATTCATGTTTACTTAGGCGTCACCTTGGACTGCACTCACCAATAGACCCACATCGGAAGCAGTGGCGTAGCTAGGATGGGGCATGGGGAGGGGGCAGCATGCCCGAACCCTGGATCCCCTCCAGGGCAGTATACTTCATCTGCTTCATTATTGTGAGATAACCGAGAGCTCTTCGAATGCGCTGAAGCATGCTAAAACCCAACAGTTTCTGGATGCTCCCTCCTGGACCCCCGCAACTGTTCATCTAGTTCAATATGCGTCAAGATAGGAATAACCCCTCTCGAAGCACTCTGAACATGTAAACGCAGAGCTTCCGGGGTCTTTGCCCCGAACCCCCACAAGGGCTTTTTCCCGCATACCCGTATGCCCTGAGATCGGCGGCGCTTGCCCTGTGCTGCTCATGTTGTGGAGTAGCTTGCCCTGTATGGGACGGGTCAGCCCAAAGCTTGACCGTCGTTGGATGCCTCCTGCCGGTGGCTTGTCGCGGGGTGTCTTCGCCAGCTCCACGGACAACTTATACATGCAGCCGCGTAGCATGCATGAGCATAGCTGCCAATTATCTGGTATGGAGCACCCTGTGTTTGGACAGAGGCCGCTGCTGACCGCCTTAGTAAATGTAATTTTCTTAGGAATTCTGGGTCCTTTGAAATAGTCTCTAAGGAGTTTGGGGGAGTTGGCTTGTGGAAGACAGACTTGCTGTCAACCAGTGGTATCTATTGGTATTGAGCTAGGTGAGCGTCTTCCGCCTGAAGGCTGGGGTTTCTCGTGGGCTGAGTGCGGTGTCTCAGCTGATTGAGATCCAGAATCGGCCGATCAAAGGTTCCTTGCAAAGTGAGTCTACCTGGAAGCAGATCAGGACACTGGTGCATCTCTTGGTCTGTCCAATGTTAGTGCAACAAGCACAGATACAAGGACCTTGCCGAATAGTGCAGCAGCAACATTGTACCCACCTCTGGCTAAATCCCATTTGAGAACCACTGTGTTTGGAATATAAGAAAGAACAGAATTCCAATTTTAATAATCATTGGTATTGTTCAATTGGCGACTTTTAAGCAATGCTTTTTCCTTGGTATACGAGCTTTAAGCAGCTCCTTTGATCAGAAAGTGATCTTCCTCTTTCCCTCCTTCTTCTTCTTGAGTCAATATCTTCTTGTCCTTCTTCTGTATCAGATATTCTTCCTCTACTATTATGTCAGAAAACTCTTATGGCATCAACTCTCCTGATGTCCACTTGACTCCTAGTGCGCCATCATTTAACTTCCACCATGATCATCTGGTGGAGGAAATTCTGGCTCTGCCACATCTTCCTGGTACCAAATCATGGATTGATAATTGGATCTGGATGTGCATCCTCACAATCTCCATACGAGTACTCTGGCACATCAATGGATCTTCCAAGGCTTAGGAAGGCATCGATATACTTGTCATGTTTGACTTAGCCCATCGTCCTAACCACTGAGCCATTTTGTAACAAACTCCCGCCCCCCCCCCCGTGATTTTCGGTTACTGAACATCCGATCCTTTTAAATTTTGTACCACAGGATGCTTAGAGTTTTTCCTTCTTTCTGCTTTCCATTGGTAAATCAAAATAAGTGCCAACATCCCTATTATGACGTCCTATGACGTCATATTTTTAGGAAAGTATGAAAAGACATGTACTGAAATATAGGTGGAAAATTGATATTTCGGCAATTTTAACGACTCAAAACATTATTATAGCACTAAAAATGCTCCTCAGTTTTATAAAACTATTCATTTCCCAACAGTAAAGCCAAAAACCGCATGAAATTGGATATTCCTAACATTTTGGGAAAAATTGAATTTTCCCCTATGTGTAGTCTAAGGAAATTGGACAAATTTTGCTAATGCGAACTTTAGACGTCATTGTGACGTAATGCTATGCATGTTGGTACTCATTTGGG
Organism: Ophioderma brevispina; assembly: GCA_023653785.1. Taxonomy (NCBI): domain Eukaryota; kingdom Metazoa; phylum Echinodermata; class Ophiuroidea; order Amphilepidida; family Ophiodermatidae; genus Ophioderma; species Ophioderma brevispina. The sequence goes on along the minus strand of JAMKCH010025535.1, from coordinate 49,767 downwards.
TATCAATGGAAAGAGGAGACCATAGCCAATCTGTTGGTACCAAAATCAGTGCCTGGGATGTTTCTGTGGGTGTTAGGCCATGTTGGTACTTCTCTGCCGAAGGGGGGTTGGTTGCATTTTGGCAGCCATTTGAAAAAGCGCCTCACCGTTTAACCCAGGTGGGGAATTCTTGCATACACCTGATTTCAGTTTGCCTTATGGTATAAGCTTCACAAAACTGGTTGTCTCCAAAAATCCCCGGGGGGGGTGGGGGGGTGCAGGGGGGGTCCCATGGGTAGCCCTTAGTTACTTCCTTTCCTTTTTTCAACCTTTTAATCTTTTGCCAGGAGAGAACGCTCACTAGCCCCCCCCCCCCCCCACCGTCCCCATTGTCATAAACTTCTTTCATATCCATCCTTTTAATTAGCTCTACAAGTTGAGGTCTTTCCTCACCCAGATTGAAGGACTATGTGCTTCGCAGTTTCTTTAAAAGAATGTAGAGCCATAACCACAATATCATTATACAACTTACACGTAAAACGGATGATACAAAAAATAAATAATGCAATTCATATGCATACACAACAATTTCTATACTGGCAAAGATAATCTGTAACAAATAAAGAGAAAGGATATTAGCAGTGATATTCAATGCCTTAAAAAGTGGTAAAAAACAGGATATGAGTATACGTATGTACAATCCCTTTTACTATTTTAATGTAGGAAAAATCGGGGTCTCCGCATTATTCTCCGAAGGGTCCCATTATTTCCGAGAAAAAAAACAACAAAAGGGTATTTTTTTAAAATAAGTATTGGGAGATTTGTCACCCCACCGTCTCGCGCGAACTGCGGGTATGTTATGGCATCACATCCATACTGTTAACAAAGATACCAAATACATGAGTTAAAAAAAAAAAAATTAGTGGACCAAATTATAAAAAATATGACCCATTATATTATGTTGGTTCCGAAATTTTGAGCCATTTATAGTTGGCTTTGAAATGTCGCACCATTTTTATAGTAATCTTTGCAAAATCGCCCATTTGATAGTAACTTTTTCCAAATTCAGAAAATCAACCATTTTCAGTGTATTTTAGCGAACATTGGAAAATCGCCCATTCATGTAAAATGGCGACCAAACATTGAAAAATGGCCGATTTATATAGTAGCAATTACCTCAAAAGTGACCCATCTTTAGAGTAGCCTGGTGGAAAAAACTACCCATTGTTATCTTAATGGCGTGAAATGTGAACCCATATCTGCGGCACATATGTACCTACCCTTTGCCACTGAGTACCCCCCCCCCCCGATTGCTCTTATCCCTTTGGCTTCAAAATTTAGAATTTACTGATTTTTTTTTTAAAAATTAAAACGTTTTCATAATTATTGTAATTTAGTAAAAATACACATACCCAAAATGAACCCAAGAAATAGGAACTGAAAATACAAGCAATATTTCCGTATCTTTTAGTTTCCAAATTTTGAAAAAAAAAAGCCGATTGGAAAAAAGGCTAAATACTATTGGGTAAAATTACTACAGTTCACCAAATCTGAAATTGTACTGTACACAAGAAAATTAAGCGAACGAAAATTTAACGAGCATATTTTCGTATCGCGAGCTCACACTGCGTATTGGTTTCCCCATATAACTTCCTGCCTGAATTGTCGTGGTTTGCCGATTGGTTTTTGCCGATTGGTGTGTTTGCTGAGTTGGATTGGTTTGCCGAAATTCCATTTTTGACAAACGTTTGAACGGAACTCCGATTGTTGTCAAACAAAACCAATAGAAAGCTATTTCCCCCCTCCATTATTTTTAGCCTTCTGGACAATTTCCCACTTAAATTAAAAGGCATTCATATAGTTTAACGTGTGTTTTAATGTGAGGATTGTTGGTTGTGTGCGCCCAAACCATGGCCAACTCTGATCTGGGAAGGTACGCATTCAGCTGGTCACGTCGTTATTCCATTCTTGATTGTTGGTTTTCAACTCCATTTCACCATATAGAAATTATCTGAAGCTATGTTTTGTAAAACCGAAGGTTGAAAAAGACCGATTTACTTGCAGGCGAAGGCCAGCGCGTGTAGAACGCGCTTTGGTACGTCAGAAGGAGGCAGCTGTCACCAAAATACAGGTTTGTATATTCAGTTAGAAAAGGGGAATAGTCTATTCTATTCGCACCGTGGCGGTGCGAATTACATGGATCGAATCCATTGGTTCCTACTGTCCCCATGGAAGACATGGTATTGAAAAAGCACAACACACATGTCCACATGACCCCCAAGTTGGTTTTGTTTACATGCTGTAATTGCTTCAACAGTGAGTATAAGTGAAACTTAACCTAAATCCTCTTTAAGTTTACTTTAGTTGTGACTACTAATCCAAATTGTCACATTACTACTGGGCTGATGATTTGTTTTGATCGGTGAATAATGAGAAAGACTTAGAGTTGCTCCTTAACACTGCAAGTGATTTTTCCAGACATTTTGGAGACTATCCTTCAACTTTGACAAATCTAACGTCCTAATAATTGGTCAACGTCTCAATGAGCATAGGAAATGGAGACTATGTGATACTTCATCACTGAGGCTAATTGTTATAATAGCCTTGGTGTGCATATTTCCAGAAATCTATCAGATACTTCACATATTGAGGAGGTCATTAAAAAAGGTCACGTATCATCTCTTACATTAAAAATCAATATTATGACCAGAGGATTTCAATAGATATACTACGGTGACCTGCTATGGAAATCGATATGCCTCCTCCTCAATTAACTATGCCTGTTCAGTTTGGTTTTGTAACTGCATTTCCTACCATGATAGATCTCGAATTTCAATACCAAATGGCTAGAACCATTCTTAAAGTTCCTAGGAAGGCAATCGGATCCATGATTTGAAAATGAGAAAATTCCGGGGGGCTGAAAGCTGTAACTGGTCCAAAATAGCTAAAGTGGGCTGATTTTGCAATAATTTGTCAGAACTACCGCGAGGCGCGCGCCCCCTCCGCCCCCCTCCCTGGATGCCGCGCCTAGGAATGTAGCTAAAGAGGCCCTTTATGGCGATCTAGGCTGGCAAGCTATTTCCTCCATGCATGACTCGATTCGTATTAAATCCTTTAATCGTCTAAAAACAGGCCCTGAAATCCCTCAGATCTGCGAGGACCTATTCAGGTTCTCGCAAAATGACCTTTGCGAGAACCTTTAGAACCTTCAAGTTCTCTGCTTTTTGTTCTCATAGAAGGAGTTTACGAGAACCTAACAAAAACATCTCAATTATATTGAAATATAAGAATGAACGTGTACTAGTCTTTAAATAACACTAATAGGATCTGGTTCAAGTTTGTGATCGACATATTTCAGTACATCACTGACAACTTTCCCTTAGGCTTTATTACATTTATCCTTATTTTTTGACAATTTGTTTGGCATACTCATATTGCCCTTCACACCTCGCACGGCTGCTACACGTCACATGAACATCGTATTTATATGTGTAAGAAGTTATGTCTCTAGGCCCTGATTTACTGTAGCCTTTGTGGATGAATTCAGTATTCTGGCCACCACATGGCACATCCTCAACATGCAGTTTTTTTCGTTGAGGCTGCCGAATTCATACAATATTAAATTCTTTCCGCTGTTGCTACTGATTTTGACGACGACAACGACATCTTGAAATCAGGTCAATTAATTATTTAACTCCCAGTATGAGTCCTTTTTTTGTCACGAAATCTGTTGTCAAAACTCCGGTGAATGCGTCCTTCGCTTAGAATTCATCAGCTGTGTGATCACCTTGTCAAACGTCTGGATCGTAAAATCATTCCGGATACCCATGGATAGGATTTTATTTAATACTTTTCGATTTTTTCACAAAATTTCATTGAATAATTTATCGGTATCCAATCAAATGGGGACAAATCTTTTTTCTAAAAATGCATATTGTTGCCTCAAATATTACCGAAAATTGCTGGAAATGACATTGCTTATGACATCACAATTCGAGCAGACGTGCTTAGTGTGCATTAAAGTGATTGGTGGAATAACGCAGTAAGTATCGACAACAACCAATAAGGAACGAGCTCTGAAGTTACGTATCGGTTTGTAATCAATATTGATCAAAAATGCAAACGTTGATAATCTGTTAGTCCTGCAAGTGGAAACGCTTCGCGGAAGGGTCCTTTGATAATGGAAACTTTATACTTACATTTTCAACTATTTTGACGCTTATTTTGACACAGTGAATTTATATCTTTCTTTTTCGTCGAAATAAACAAAATAACATACACGTAAAGTCTTTTTATCGTTTGATGGGGACAAATTTTGCGCGAACCGTTTTTTGGTTCTCGCAAGTGTAATTTTGGGCGAACCTTCAGGCGAACCGGTTCGCGGGTTCCGTCAATTTCCGGCCCTGACAAATATGGAAAATATCGCTGGCCTATATTAATGCTAATATCATCTTTTTTGTTGGCGACAACCTTAAATGGGCCTGGCTTGAAATTGTTAAAACTGTACTTAAAAATGCTAATTTAAGTGCTGTTTCAATGCCGATCCAGAAGTTAATTCATCCTGGATCATAGCTCAAAAGGTCATTGTTAATATGGATCACACCAATTGGTACAATAGAGCTCAGTGCAAATCATCTTTAATTACTTATCTTAAGTTCAAGAAATGTCCATCACTGGAGCCCTATTTACTTGATAGTACGAATTTCTTAGGATTGTAACTTGAAATTCAAGGCTCGTCAAAACACACTTGATTTGGAAAGCAGAAAAAAATCTTGGTCTAATATTGTTAGTACAGGCTTATGTTGCCTATGTAACCAAGATCAAGAAACTATTGATCACTTTATGTTCGAACATTGCTATTTGTACCGTATAGGAATGATATTTTCAATGATCTCCAGCAGAGACTTATTCAGAATGACCTTAAACTTTTCTGGGACATCTTCATTAATGGTAATATTGATATTAAACATCACTTGTTGTTTGATAACATTTTCCAAGATAACTATGTCCTTGGCATATAGTCGATCATGCTGCAAAGCATATTGTTTCTGCATGGAAAAACTAGATCAGCTCTAAGAAATAACGTTGACTATTTAATGTTTCTTTGGAGATGTTTTCACATTACTTCGCTTGTCTAAAAACCTTTTCCCATTGATTTGTAATGTAATTTTTCATTTTGTATTTTTTCCTGATATGTTGTGTCTTTTGTATTTCTTGTTTTTATGGATGCCCCACCGGGTAGGTGTGTGCCACTGTTATAAAGTGTTTTTCCAATAACTAAATACTAAATACTGAATTACACTTGCTAAAGTTCATAAAAATCAGGAAAGTGGATTTGTGCATTGAAACAACATGATACCTAACATAAACAACAAGCAGCACTGCCAATCAGGCCCATTGTTGAGGGTTGTTGATCAAGCTATATCATAAGGTGTGAAATGGCGTGAGGAGTGACCATCTCTCAATTCAATGGTCTAAATCTGTATATAACATATTGCCAGTAATTACAGTCTTTGTATTCAAGTAGTGATACTCCTGTCAAATGAAAGTGAACATTAAAATCTTGTCAACCAAACATGCTGCTGTGCAATCCTATGTCTGTCCTTGTGTGTCTTAGGTTTTGTACTGAGCAAAGCTGAAGACACACATTCGATGGGTGTAGGTGGCACATAATCAATGTTTTTCTGTAATTCGCACCGTAGTGGTGTGAATAAGAAACTCTCTTGTAATTCGCACCGTAGTGGTGTGAATAAGAAACTCTCTTGTAATTCGCACCGTAGTGGTGCGAATAATGATTTATTTTCCTTGTAATTCGCACCGTAGCGGGGCGAAAAAGAAATTTGCCCGTGTTCAAACGCGTCACCGCGGCAGTTAGAGTAGGCCCTATATCACTGTCAGCTTCTACAAACTTCTCCGCTGTCGGGGGGGGGGGGGGAGTATTTTCTCGTTGTTCTTTTCATTTTTGTTGTCACTTTTTCGTTGGAGCTTGAAGGAGGCCAGACGTGATTTTCAGCCGTCTTTTCTCCATATCCTTTTGTTTTAGCACGTGGCAGTGCTCAGGGTCTGCCAAGTAGGGCTGTGACCTAACGGGTAATGACGTTCCAGGGTACTCGTTATGATTTCGGGCGCGTACTCGGGGTACCCGAAACTCCTACGTGCAAAATTCGGCACCAAGTTTAGAAGAAAAAAATCTCCCTGACAATTCATACCTTCAAATATCTCCATGTTTTTGAAGTTAAAACTTCAAAAACAAAAAATATGAATGATGAAAACACACTGATTCTATGTAATTATAAGAAGAACTCTTTATTTACTAAGCAGATCGTGTAACATTTAAACTTTATTTCATCTAAAACGCCATCACAAGTTAAAAACGGCATCGTGGAACACGCCGGGTCGCTGAACAAATCGGCTGCTGAGAGTGACGTAAAAAGCCCGTAGCTACAGTAATCTCACAATTACGGCCGACTAAACAACACGCGGGTGAATGGCTTTCCATCAAGGGAGGTGGAGGCATCAAGAAATATGCAATGTGCAAATGAGGTAATGTTGTATGCGCTTGCGGTAATACAGCGGATTACAACTTTCCATCCATCAAGCGCATATCAAAGTTATGCATCAAATCTGGGTATATACATTAATGGATATATGTTTTCATTCAGGATGTAGATTGTGTGAGACTCGTGAAGTTAAAAGAAATGTTAAAATTTTAAACTTATATTTTTTAAAAGTGACGTTCGGGGAACCCGCTCGCATAAAATTCTGGACCCGGGGAAGCGTAAACGGGCGGGGTAAACCGGGTTACCGGGGAATATTGTTCACAAGCCCTACTGCCAAGCACGTTCTAGTTGATATTTTTTTAGTTTTTTTTTATAATAATTGGGTATTTTGTGGTGGGTCTTAATTCTTTTTCTATTGTTTTTGTAGGCAGGGCCTCGCCGGCCTAGCCGTTTTAAATATCTTGTGTAGCTCCGTGCTCTATGATGCCAAATGGCAGTGGTAGAGGTAGAGGTCGTGGACGGGGGTGGGAGGTTGGATGACGACCTGGGACTGGTCTGGTTGTAAGGCATGGTATAATCGAACATAAGGAGTGATGTGGTGTTAGTCATGATAATAATGATGGTGTATTTGACGGATGTGAGGGTGAGTTGAAACCTATGGTATGTAACATACCATTGTGCTGACTGTGAGGAAACAGACCCTTCTTCTTCTGAATAGCAGTGCTGAGCCTGAGAGTTCTGAACAACAGGATATTAGTCAGGGTACAAGTCAACAGTACATTGGATATACAATATATTGATGAAGTTAGACGTTATGATAAGCGTTCAGATGGAAGATGTCCAACATCAAAAATGTTTGGGAGTGAACTTTCTTGGCAAAAGGTTCAGAAAGGACTAAGAAAAAACTAGGGTTCATGAAGTTTTTTCATAAGGTTCAAAAAAAAAAAGTTTTAAGGGGGATGGGATAGCTGATTATGATTGAAGTGCCGATGATGGTTCAATTAAAGGGGGTGTTTATTATATTCAACTGAGTCTACGGAATTCTCAACCACAGAAAGATGTGTAATTTTTATGTGATGTGTCTTGGTCTTAGTCGTGGCTGAGAGGTCACAAAATTGCAGGTGGGCAGTAGGTTTTAAATCTATCGCAATGGGTTGCGAGGGGGAAAAACTGTATGTAGAAGTTTTCTCCAGCCCAAGCTGGTAGATTGAAAGCTGCCTCCACGCTTGGAAGATGGTATATTGATAAGGAGTTTCCTAATCATGAAAAACGTGTAAAGGGGTTATATCTGGTGTGCCTTTAGAGTGTTCTTCTGATGATATGATTCGGGAGGCTTTGTGCAAAAGTATAATGTCACTAATGTCCAGCGTTTGAAGCGTCGGGTAGATGGCAAGTTGGAAGATTCCCTCTCTGTTGTTATTACTTTCGTTTTGAAAGAAACTTCAATGAGATTCTATTGGTTATCAATTGTTTCAAGTTAGAAACTATGTTCCTCAGTAATCCGCTGCTGTTGCTTTAAATGTCAGAGACTGGGTCCTGTGGCTTTAAATAATTAAAACTGTAAAGGGAGTCGAGATGTGTAGATGTGGATCCTGCTTCAAGTTTTGATGAGTGCTAAAAAAAGAATAGTTCTTGTGTTGTCGTTGTAGGTCGGTGGCAGACATTCAGTGCCTTATTGCTGGCTGTAAAACTATCAGAGATGAGAGAAGATTCAAAATATTAACTTAAACAAAACATTATTCATATTCAGACGCTTAAATTGTTAAAAGAGGATTAGTGAGATCCAGAGTCAGAAAATTGGGGATCGTATTATAAGCAGCTGTTTCATCGTTCGGAAATAGTGAGAATTATCGTGGTGGTGGTCTGTTACTCCAACTGTTTAGGTTCGACCAAAGCAGAGGACTCTGTTACTCAGCTTTTGTCTAAGAAGGATAAGTTACCTGTGAGTGGAACAAATCCTGAGAAGGATATCGATGTCACCAACTGAAATATCCCCATTTTACTTTTTCATCAGTCCAGCTGTGTGCCTTTTTGGTATGCATTATTCATGAATTTTTTTCGACGAAGACTGAAAACAGTGTGATATTGCAAAATTTTATTGGCCCGTGGTATGATAAATTTGTTGATGAGCTGTGTCGACTGAAAGAAATTATTGGATTATGGCCCATTTCATGATTAGGCGCCACTTGTGAATTTGTCACTTCTTCCTTACTTAGCACACTGTTCCCAACCCATCCCCTATGGACGCCCGAGTCACGGCATTCACACACGGTCGGTTTTTCCTTCCACCTCACCTATGGCCTCGTACCCTCCAATCTAGCTTAACCCCACTCCTGCTTACTGTCACAAGTTAGGTGTTGTGATATCAGAAATGCCTTAAATGACCATTGCTGGTTATCAATGGAAATTGAAGGTTATTTTTGTCAAGGCTGCCATCGCTCAAACCAATTTTCCCTATTCCTCTACTGATATTTTTTGTGGAGAAGAATACGTCCCACTTTGTATTAAGATCAAAATTAAGGAAAAAATAGATTTTTCTGGTATAAGTTGCTATGCACGCAAAATTCAGTGTGGGGATGTGACATTGTCCGTTCACTTTTACACCATTTTAATAAGGGTGGTTCTTCTAAAACCAAACATCAATTATTTCTTGTTAACAAAAAATTTGTCCATTGATAATTTATGTCCTATAGATATGACTAAAACAGTGTTGTTTATTGTCACTCTACTTTTTTGTTTACATCAAATGGATGCAGACACTCAATTGTCCAGTTCACTTATTTGTGTCACATCCACAATATTTTATACTCTTTAATATTAAAAAAAAAAAAAAAAAAAATATTCCACTTGTAATATTAATTTTGAAATACAATGGGAAGAGCTTATAATGTAACCCTACACTTAGGAATCAAACGATCTTATGGGCTGGGCAATCATTTAATTTGTCCGTTCACTTTTGTGACATTTTCACATCCGTCACATCCAAAACACCTTTCTTTCACTGACTCAAATATAAATATCATTAGTGGTACCCTATTTTAGTTATTTTGATTAGTGCTATTTGGTGTCACTAAAAGCACATGAGTTATGAGTTCCTATTACTGATGCCTTTAATTAATGCAGTGACCACTAAAATGTGTCCGTTCACACCCATTTGTCCAATCCATCAAAAAGGAGTTTTTGGATAAAAAATGCCTATCTAACTCATCAACTAACCTTGTTTGATTGGCTTTTTCCCATTGAGTGGGTTATATTTTATATGGTCATTAGGTTTGTCTTGAGGTATTTCGACCTTCCATGTTTAAATTTTTCATAAACACTGTCTTTTAGCCTTGCTCATAATGCATGGGTTTATGAAACATAATTTGAATCGAAGCAAAGAGGCCAGAAAAAACATTTAAAATTGAAAAAAGATGTGATAGGTCTTGTCAAAAATATCGACCAATTTATTATCAAATTTTTGTCCTAGAGGAAGCCTGGGGCAATCTTTCTGTTGCCCAATGTCCATTGTCATTATATGTACAAGTCAATGTACATTATTCAGTGTAATTTTGAAATTCATTTTTTCAACAAAATTACCCAAAATTAATCAGTAACTTGAATTTTATTTGAGAGGGGGTGAACAATTCAAGCTAGCCAGGGGTATTTTTATGAAAACCTGTAGCCCTGGCAAGAAGAAAACGAGTAATAAACAACTTTTAACTCACTTTGATTTTATTTAAAATTAACCATAAGTTGATTCAAAAAGTGGCACCTATTGTGAAACGGGGCCATTTTCAAAAAATCCTCTCACTGCTGTGGAACGTAATTTTTGTTCTGTTTATGACTTTCTCCATTCTTCAGTGGAATGCTCAAAATTTGTCAAGATGTGAAATTATTTACAAAAAATATGAAAAAGTTTGTTTATGATATGGGCGATTCTGGCCCCGATTTAATCTGTGTCCATAGAAACATTGTTGAAGCCTCATTTGATTTTAATCTGAGGGGTAGGTTGTATTAGGGAGGATAGGATGATTGATGATGGTGTTCATGGTGGTCTGGCCTTTTTTATTAAGAAGGGTATTGCCTATAGTGTTATGATATTCCAGCCAAACAAGATGGGATATGGAGGTTTCAGCTGTTAAACTCTTTTGAGAATAGTTTTTGAATGTGGTTAAATTTTTATAATCTTTCTTCATTTTGCAAAGTAATTTTTTGGATGACGTATGGTTAATTTAGATGGTTAAAGATTGTCGTTTGTGGGGATTTTAACGCTTATAAATCAATTATGGGGCATGGTTAAAAGTGATAAGAATGGCAAGATTGTGGAGGATGTTATCGAGAGTTTTACTTGGTGGTAGTTCGAATGATGGTCGGGGGTGGGGGTAGGACTAGACTGCTGGATCCTCGCTATGGTAAGTTTCGCATTTGATCTTAACTGGTCTCTACTAATTTGGCTGCTGTTAGTTCTTGGGATGTTTCTCAATGTAGCCTGGGTAGTGATCACTTTCCGTTGTCAACATTGTATTCTGTGTCTGGTATCATTAATTGTCCTAGCCCTTACCAGAGATGGTCCTTAAAGATGCTGATTGGGTTAAGTTTCATGATAACTGTACTAGTCTTTTTTTCAGAGGGCCGAAGGCCTTGAGCCTGATTCGGTTGATGCATTGGAATGCAGTTTTCGCCGTATTCCTTGGCGGCTGAGAATTCATTTCGTTCTCCCGCAAGAATTTGCCTAATAAAAATCCTGTTCTTGGTGGAATGATAGCTGTAGGATGCTTGGATGAGTTTTGAAACGTAAGCAGGGCTCCAAAAACGTGCATTAATCTCGGAAATTTGAAGATGTGTTCTGGCATACAGAAAGCAAAAAGCTTGTACTCAGCGTGTTATTAGGCAAGCAAAAAAAGGACCATTGGCAGAAGTTTTGTGGTTCAATTAATAGAAATACCCCTAGTAGTGTAATTGGAGGGGATAAGGTTAAGGAATATCAGTAATGAATACATTCAGAATATTGCCAACTCTAGTAGCGGAATAAAGCTGGTATTTTAGATAAGGATAAGGCAGATCTTTTTGTGGAGACTTTGATGCGGTTTCTAGAATGAAAATTGTTCGCCTGAGTTCTTAGTATGTTGGCACCATAAAAATCAGTTTAATAAAAATTAATTGTTAATAAGTAAGAATTCCTAATGATGAGGATTTCTCAATGTCTGAACGTAATTTAATGCCATTTATTTGTGAAAGATTGACTCCTGGTAAAGATGGTCTATTATGGTATGTGAAACATCTTGATACTGTTGAAGAGCTGCTTTGCTTGATCTTATAAATAAGAGCTGGTCTGAGGGTATTTGTCCATCCTCTTGGAAGGAGGCGGTTCTTTGTCCTGTTTTAAAGCCTGGTAAAGATTCTTCGGCCACTTTTTGTCTATTCGTCCCCAATCGCGCTTACCTCCTGTGGTTTTGCAGATTATGGAAGGTTGAATAAATAATAGGCTGTTTGGTTTCTTGAGAAAATCATCTTTTTTCACCCCATCAAAGTGGTTGTCCGTAGAGGTCACACCAACTACTGATCATCTTGTGAGACTTAGTCTGATATTAACAAAGACTCTGTAATAAAGAAAAGACCCTTAGGTGTCTTTTTAGATATAGATAGCTTATGCATATGGTGTTGAGGGATGGTGGTGATTAGAAAAGGTCTCAGCTGGTATTAGTAAAAGAATTATAAATTGGGTTGGTAGTTGGATTAAAGAGGAGGAGAATTTCAGTCCAATGTTAGATGGCTACTTTTCCAAATCTTCTGTTACAAACTGATAATGGGGTTCCTCCCCAAGGGAGGTGTTTTGAGCCCTACACTTTTGATAATGGTGAATGTCATAATGGGTAGGAAAATCCTTACCTCACGGGGATCTTTTTCACAATATTCAAGATGTTGCTTGGTGGAAACTCATCGTATGTTTCCTTTTGACTCGGAAGCTTCAAAAGGCAATTGACTCTGTGAGCGATTGGTGTAATGATTGGGGTTTTAAAAATTTCTTCATTTCTTCACAGAAGTCTGTTTTTGTATTTTTTAGTAATGCCAAGCATACTGGAGATAAAATTAAAAGCTTAGGGGACTCAGAATTAAACAGCAAGGATTGATTGTAAGTAAGTTTTAGGTTCGGATCTCTTTTGATAGCAAGTTGACTTGGCATACGCATTTGATCTCATGTTAATAGAATGTAATAAAACTTAATTTGCTGCGGTGGTATTCTGGGTGGATTGGGTTCGGAATAGTAAAAACTCTGTTCGTTTATACAAAACCCTTATTCGCCCTGTGATTTGAATTTGGGTGCTAGTCCTTTGATTCGCGTCGGATAGTGTGAGAAAAGGTTGGATGTTACATTTACGTCTCGGGCGCCTGAAGGTCAGAAATACTTCAAACACAAAATAAACGAGCCTTGTGCACAGTGATCTGAATTTTATATAAAACAAACAGATTTTAATGATTTGTAATTGGTTCAAGAATTTGGTATGGTCCCCAAACATTACATAAAATCAAGAATTACACAATTACACACAATTTATTTATCTTAATTTGTAACCAGAATGTCCACTGATGTCCACATGTAAGCGTTTGTTCCTCACAGCGAAGACTCCAAACTGCCAGCGCACAAGTTCATACAAAACCAGGTAATATAATTTCCAAGGGAATCTCTATCTTTTCTCAGTCCTGACGGTAATCTTGTCCAGCAGTTCAAGACGACGGGGCTTTCCCTCTACGACAAATGGTCCACACTAATAAAATCCCAGGTAATATACCACCATCAGTCTGTTTTCTCTATGTCCTCATATAGGACCACAAACTGGGAATCCCTTTTTTTGATTCCAAACTGAAGCTCTTTGGCTAAAATACGACAGCAGACAATTAGCTATCAGCTCCGGCGGCATCCAAAATATAAATCCTGGCACTAGATGTAGAACTCCAATCTAACATTATTGTAGAGAAAAACTATAGCTATACTTATACTGAATAGCTCCAGAGCTCTAGTTCAGCTCCTCTTATTTCAACTGCTGGCCTCAGTCCTCAGTCACAACTACTATTTAATCTTCACACAGCTAGATTTCCCTTTCTAACAATAATCATTACATCATTCACCATGCATAACCGACCTTGCACCATCAAATCAGATTTCACCATCTAAATTACATCACTTCATAATATACTTTTGTGGGGGAATTCCCAGATCTTGCAATGTTTTGATCTTTTAAGCATAAACAAGCTGACGCAGTTACTAAGTTTAGCATCTTGGGGAATCCCCCACTTCCCTATTGTGCAATCTAAAACGGTGCACTTATAGCAAAAACAACCTAGGGGTAATTCCCCTTTTCTCTTTTTATAGTAAACAAGTGCTTTTCCCGTGATGAAATCTTTCTCAATTATACAATTGAGAAAATAATATTTTTAAAAGTTTAAATTCATAAAAATGGAGGCTATATAACTTCCTCCCCCTACAAAGAAAATTGAATGAAATGATAAAATGTTTTTCCAAAAATCTTGCTTTAGACCTTTAACCATTTTTTGGGTAATTTTACATACAGTTTACACAGTGCAAATTTTACACTTTTTATTATAATGTTCTTGCATTGCTGCCTTCAGTCTCTTATTAACAATTTTTAAATTTTTGTAATACCTAATTATGAACAAAATTTTAGGCAACTCTGGACAAGGCATCAGCTAAGACATTATCTTTTCCTTTGATATGTCTTAAATGTCCAGATTGTATTCTTGAGAGTTAAACTCCACCTGAAAAGATCCCCTCCTGATTTCTGTTTTTTCATCTTGGGATGAAATTCAACGGATTGTTGATCGGTGTACACTAGAACTGGGATGCACTGTTGTACTCAAGTACACGTTCAAAATTCTGCAATGACAGTAGCAATTCAAGGCATTCCTTTTCTCAATATGTTTGAGTAGTTTTTTCTGATGTTTGTCCAACTTCTTAGAGTAATAACATACATGAGGATTCGACTCATTTTCATCTGCTTGCAATGAGAAATCCAACCACAGCCTACATCACTAGTGGCATCAACTGCCAACTTGAATTGTTTTCTGAAAGTCTGGCGCAATCAAACTGGCGCATTCATCAAAATAGACTTGATTTCTCAAACGCTTTTTTGGCATTGTTTGACCATACACTTTTTGCGTTTTTCTTCAGAGGGTTGGTCATCGGACACACAATTTCTGAGAAATTTGGACAGTATTTCTGGAATACCGACCAACCTAGAGCCTCATGAGATCTCTGTTACTCTGTGGGTGGTGGGGAATTTCGCATTGCTTCAACTTTTGCAGTGATTGGCCTAATTTGGGTCCCTTGTCCTACAACATGCCCTAAGTCAGGTGAACATTTGCATGGCAAAAATTCACTTTTCCCAGATTCCACAGTTTAACCTGCCTGAGATAATTGCTCAAACAATTGATGGAGCTGTCTCATGTGTTCTTCCATGTTTCACTGTACACAAGGAGATCATCGTCACTAGGCTTCACAACTTTTCTATGTCTGCAACTACACTGTTCACTAATCTCAGAAATGTTGCGCAGAATTTTTGGGAGACCAAATGCATTCTTTTGTTTGGGTATAGGCCATCGGGCGTACCAAAAGCTGAAATTCTGGCACGGTCAGTGAGGGAACTTGCCAATAACCACCCCTTCACAAATCACAATTTTCTAACAATTTTGGCATTTTCCAACTCTATCTATCCAATCATCAATCCGTGGGATTGGAATAATGAGTCCGGTTTTGGAACAGAGGTTACTTTACGAAAATCTTTGCAAACGAAATGAACCATAAGGTTTGGGAACCAGAATACATGGGGAACTCCATTCACTATTGCTTTGTTCTACTATTCTGTTGCTAACATGTATTTATTCACCTCATCCTGATATGTGCAATCTTGATTGGATTCACTCTACAAGGATGTTGATTTTATTGAACATGGGCTCGGATTCACCTACATCAATGTCATGGGTTAATACCCTGTGTCTCACTAGGTACACAGGAATATGTCTTCGTCTTCCCACTCATGAAGTACTCTTCAATTCAACCTTGTTTGACCTTGTGGGAGGTGACCTAGTTTCTTGTCTAAATTGGCCAGTAATTCAAAATCTGAATTGACCCATAATCAATTTCTATGTTTACAGTGCTGTTTTGTTCAGTCTGACTCTGTGATGTCATCATTTGTACACTCGTCACTAACTCTAGATGACATTAACACATGCAGGCTTTATGTCATCATCCTTCCATTATCCTCTTTGTAGGCATATTTGTGAACATAATTGTCGACTTTAAACGTCTACCTGGGTTTTTGATCACATAGTCAAGGTCTCCCACTTTGTCTCAATCTCATATGGTCCAAATACTTGGCTGCAAAGGATGCCCTTTTATTGGAAAAGTGGCCAAACTTTATCACCGGCTTGAATACTCTGTTCTACATCCTTTTTGCATCCATTTTCTTTTGCCTGAACTCTGTTTTGAGATTTTGTTTGGCAATTTCTGTGGCTCTTTTGGAGCCGTGCCTGAATTGAGACACATAGTCTACACAAATTCACATCAGGATCTTCCAACAACCGACTTTTCTTTCAGTAGTTTCAATGTCCCCTAACTTTGTGACCAACCAACACCGAACTCAAATGGACTGAATCCTAATGACTCTTGTACAGCCTCCCTGGTAAGAAGCAAATAACCGGAGATGAACTCCCTCATCTCCCAATCCCTCTCAAATTCAAACAATAAGGTTTTGAATCATTGTTTTAAATGTTTGGTGGTACATTTCTAGGGCCCCCGTGGATTCTGGGTGTATAGCTGAAGAACTTTACTGGGAAATTCCCAACTGGCCATAACTTGTTGGAACAAACCTGACATGAAATTTGATCCTTGATCAGACGAATTGATTTTGGAAGCCTCCTAGGGTGAAAAACCTTGTTAGAGATTTCACTATACTCTCTGCCCTAATATTTCTCAATGGTATAGCCTCAGGGAATCGTGTGAAGCGCACATGATGGTCAGTAAATTCTGATTTCCTGCCTTGGTCTTTGGAAGTGGTCCAACGCCATCAAACTATTAACACCCTACTAATGGCTCACAATGCTGGTATTGGTTGCAAGGGAGCAGTAGGATTTTTCTGATTGGGCTTGCCCACCATTTGAGATGTGTGACAAGTCTTACTCAGACACATCTTTTTCTGAGTGTAGGCCACCAAAATGACTCCTAATTCGTTCATGTTTTTCTCACACCTAAGTGTCCTGCATGGGCCTATCATTGGGCTAATTCCTATCACTTTCCCTATGGTATACCTTTGCACTACACTTTGATGCACACCCTCCATTCCTCATCTACAATTCTGGGTGGCCGCATTTTCTCATGAGGATACCATTTTTGCTTGTAGAAACATATATGAATTTGCTTCGGCTTCCTGTTGCAGCAACAATTCCCTCCTCACCTAATCCTAAGTGCTGGTCGTTGTGCTGCTCATTTACCAGTTTGTCATGGCTTAAAGGGTCCTCCCTTTAGCAGGCCCTAACTCTATCATGCTCAGGCGGCTGGATTTATTGTTTACCAGCTTTCACTTTGTTTTGTGCCTCAGGGGCTGGGATTTTCATTTCACTAACAGGATTTAGTCTCCCCTGAAGAGGGAGATGACCTCCAAATTCCGCTATTTTGAGAGAAAGTATCCTCTAATTTGGGACCAAGTCATACTCAACGCTCCCCTCCTATATGTGTGGTATTTTTGGACTCATCACCGCCTCACGTGTTTCCTGTGAGGCTTTCGGTCATTATTCCTAGTTCACTGCACATGCTGGGAAAATGTCTATTTTCCTCATCAACTTCATCCACTGAACAGGGCACCTAGGAAACGTATGGGGATCTGGGAGTACTCTTTCCTCCCCCCTGCCAAATCATTCCCAACAACATGGATACCCCTTTAACTGGGAGTTCCTGTCTAACACCATTGTGACAGTTTTTCCAGAAACCAAGTCCTGATTTCAAATTCATTTGTTCAGAGGGACACTAATACAATCCATACGCTATCCCTGAATCAATGCACTAGTTCCTGGGGAACTCTCAATAGTCAAAGGGAATGTGCATCTGCCAATAGCATGGACTGCTCGCAGCACTGTCCCGCAATTTATTCTAATGGGTTTTGGATCTAATGGGTTTTGGATCACCTGAAAGTGACACAATCCCTCCAAAACAAAAGTCTTAAAGTCATCCTACTTTTTCTTTCTGTGTCAATTCCCTTTTGCGGATTTCTTTTTTCTGAACAGAAGAATGAACTTTTGGCCTCAAAGTAACTGCACACCATTGGTTTGTACTCACTTTTGGCTTTCCTTCTCCATGTTGGTGATACCAGGTCTCCCCCACACCATTGACTTTGGGATGTCCTGGCTTCTTACAGTGATTGGTCAATGTGAACTGTGATTTGGGTCCATCCCATTCTTTGTAGCACCATTACTGTCTTTAACTCCCCTTATTCATGGGACCTGACTGGGATTTCCCTTCCTGAGTGCTACCATGGGACGCTTTGTTAGAACCCGACTTATTGTTGTACTGTTGTACCTAGTAAATTCTTGGCTAGGCCTACTATATGACTTAAATAATTTGTGTGTCAAATGCAACTATCGTCGCCTTTACGGACGCTGCCTTCACGCAACTGCTGTCAATTTGGTTTTCATCCAGGAGGTGGTTTTTATATCTGGGAGTAGACCACTGTTTGAACTCTTCAACTAACATCAACTCCCTAATTTGACCAAAATTTTGCCCTACTTCTTTGAGAGAAGCCAGCGATCAAACAATTGTTCCTTCCTTTACACTGGCAAATGCAACATGGGCTGGTTCCACCTGTTTCTGACAAGACCTGAAATTTTGTCTATAATCCTCTGGCACCAATTCATATGCTTTGAGCACTGCCTGCTTAAACCTCGTCATAATCACTACATCTGTCTAATGACAGGGCCGAATATATTTCTCGTGCTTTTACCAATGACACTGACTGTAGCAACAAGGTCCAAGACTCCTTGGGCCATTCAAGCATATGGCAATTTTCTCAAAGTGTAAGAAGAATTTGTCTACTTCTTGTTCCTAAATTTTTGGAACCATGCGAATATTTTTCGCCGCATCAAAACCAGAGGGCTTGGAAGATTCTGAACGAGCTAGCCTGTTTGTTTCAATTTTTCTAACTCTCCCTGAGCTTCAAGCCAGTTTTTCCCCATATCCCTGTGCTGTTGTAATTCCAATCTCTTTTTGTTGGCATTTCTTTTTGTATGTCAATTTTTCCTTTTCCATTCTTTTTTCTTTTTCCTTCTGCATTTGCAATCTCCCTTTTCTTTTTGTTCCTCCCATTATTTTCAACCCTAATTTCTAAGTCCTTTTGAATTCAAAGTTCTTTTAACTTGTATGCAACAATCCACTTTGCCCTGTTTCCAGAATTTTCTTCTATCCTATCCAAATATGTACTATCCCAAACATCTTCCTGGACAAACTTTCCAATCAATATATTTTTGATCACTTGCTTTCTCATAGCATGTTTTGGCTCCAAGTCCTAATGCTTGGCTCGTTTCATTAACTCAGGCTTTCTCAGCTCATCAAAACTTCTCCCAAGGTATTTGCCCTATGAACACTGCTGGATCAAACTCCATTGTGTATTGTATTCTACCACACAATATACTAACTTGGAACCAAACTACAATGGTAGTACATTAATG
Source organism: Ophioderma brevispina (assembly GCA_023653785.1). NCBI lineage: Eukaryota > Metazoa > Echinodermata > Ophiuroidea > Amphilepidida > Ophiodermatidae > Ophioderma > Ophioderma brevispina. The sequence continues at coordinate 30,574 of JAMKCH010025535.1, read as the reverse complement.
CCACAAATTTTGTAAATGGCCAAAATGTTGCACAATGTTTACATATTATAACACCTTTTTTGGGTGTGTAAATTTTGAACAATAAGGCTCAATTTTATCTCAATTCAGTTCCAAAGGACGAGCCCCCAATTCTGTTAGACCGTCTCGTGGACGCCTGAGTCAAAATACCTTCAAACCCAACGAAACGGCCTTGTTCACAAGTGATCTGAATTTTATATAACAAAACAATTTAATGTATTTGTTAATTGGTTTCAAGAATTTGGTATTCCAAAACAATACATAAATCAGATTACACAATTACACACATTTATTTATACTTAATTTGTAACCAAGAATGTCCACTGATGTCCACTTTAGCGTTATGTCGCTCACAGCGAAGACTCCAAACTGACAAGCGCACAAGTTCATACAAACTCATTAATATATTCCAAGGGAATCTCTCAGTCCTGAAGGTAATCTTGTCCAGCAGTTCAAGACGACGGGGCTTTCCCTCGACGACAATGGTCCACAATAATAAAATCCAGGTAATATACCCCATCAGTCTGTCGCTATAGTCCTCATATAGAGGACCACAAACTGCAATCCCTTTTTTGATTCCAAAACTGAAGCTCTTTGCTTTAAAAGACGACAGCAGACAATTTAGCGATCAAGCTCATCAAGCTCTCGCGCATCCAAAATATTAAATCCTGGCACTAGATGTAGAAACTCAAATCTAACATTATTGTAGAGAAAAACTAGAGCTATACTTAATACTGTATAGCTCCAGAGCCTCTAGTTTCAGCTCCTCTGATTTGATTACAACTGCTGCTGGCCTCAGGCCTTCAGTCACAACTACTATTTAATCTTCACACAGGTAGATTTCCCTTCTACATAATCATTAACATATCATCAACATGCATAAACAATGACTTGCAACCATCAAATCAATGTCACCACTAATTACATCACTTCATATATATAACGTTGTGGGGGAATTCCCAGATCTTCAATGTGTTTTGATTTTTAAAGCATAAACAGCTGAGTCAGTTACTAAGTTTAGCATTCTTGGGGACTCCCCACTTCCCCTATTGTGCAATCTAAACAGGTGCACTTACAAACAAACTATGGTATTCCCCTTTCTCCATCTTTTATAGTACCAAGTGCTTTTCTTCTCCTCCCGTAGAAATCTTTTTCTCATTTATAAAAATTGAGAATAATTATTTTGTAAAAAGTTTAATCAGAAAAATGGAGGCTATATAACATCTATGCCAATATCAGGCCCTTAAAATCGCAACAGGTTGCTATTAGGGGCACTTTCTCTTGCTTCCCTTCAGGTGGAATGTTGCGATCCTCCACTTAAACATAGAAGAATTTCTTGGGAAGAAGTTTCAAAGCTAATCTGATTCACATAAATTTCACTCCTGTTAAACTATTTTGCTGATTGTTGGCAGTATCATTATGCAGAGGATAAAAAAATTTCTGAACTAACCATGAACCTTTTGGGGATGAGATTCAGCAATAGTAATTATTCTTTTCCCTACTGTGCCCATTTGTTTTCCTTTTTGGCATTTTGAGGAAAATTCCCGTATCTTTGGAGATTTTTGATGCTGTGAGTAAATTGGCTTTGGACTGTGAAAGAAATTGCACGGCTGATGAGATAATTGGGGGGGGTTTAAATTGGGGTAATTACCTCCCTATTTTTACTGATGGTAGTAAATATGGTGATGGTCTTGCTAGTAAGGGTGGCTGTGTTTGTATATTCCTCATTTTGTCTATTAGGCAAACTTTAAACTGACGAAGTTACAGTATATGCTGCTGAAGCTTGTTGGTATTCTTAAGGCTCTCCATGGATTGAGGAGGTTCGTCCATTACAGGTTTTATTTTTTTCTGTATTGTCTCAGTTGCCCTTTCAAGCTTGTCCTCAATTTAATGCAGATTCATCGATTGTTATTGAATTCAACATCTGTTTTCATCTTTTAAGTTGGTGGGGTGGTCGGGTTTCCTTGCTTGGTCCCAAGTCACTGTGGGGTTAGTGGCAATGAGGGGGCAGATAAAGAATTGCTAAAGATGCATCTAGGAAATGTGAATTGATATTCCTGTTAAGTTTGGCCTCTCAAGATTAAATCTTTATTAAAGGTCTGATATGCTAGATATTGCAGAAGAATTGGGGTCTGTTTTTATTCCTCCAAATTCGGACATAAAGAGTATAGACCTAATGTCTCTCTATCTCATAATAGTAACTAATGTTTGGGCGTAGAGATGAAGTTATTATTCATAGTCTGAGATTGGGTAGGTGTGCCCTTAATCATTATTTTTTTCTTTTGGGAAGGCACCAAAATGGTTTTTGTGATGGTCTGTTGGGTCCGGAGACATAATCATGTTTTCTTATTGTAGTAAATATGAAAGGTGAGCAAGGTAAAGCCTTTTTGACTACGAAGTAGTCTATATAAGACTTCTGAGTGTAACTAACCTTGAGACGGTGGGTGTACTCAAACCTTAGCTTGTAACACAAATTTTGTTAGACAAAAAAAATCACTAATAGTCAATACCCTTGGTTCACTGTGTTGTCTCGGCACCATTTGCTGGCATTGTTAGTAGGGTCTCTATCAAGAAATAGGGAACCATTTTTGGCAAAGTCCAGGCCATCAAGGTCAGTAACTGTTAAGTGTAAGGACTTAAGACCATGCTTATGTTTACCAGAAACCAGGGCATAGATGACTATGGCCAAGGTCAGACACTACCGCTCTGCAGTTCTTTCATATAGCAATTGGTATTAGCCAGTTGTTTTGCACTAGTAGTGCAATGAAAAATTTGCCAAAAACATCATAATATGATTTGTCACATAAAATAGAGCATGTTACCTTAAATTAGGAAGACATTTCACTGGGACATTTTGTGTATGACATCTAAACATGATTAAATTTTCATTTGAGGCCACTTATTTTTATGGACTGTTTCATATATGTGTATGCATGGTGTGTGGTTTGTGGGTCTGTGTTGTGATGAGGGTTGTGCTTACCTATACACCTAATGCGGGACCGGTGATCATACACACACCAATTATTGTGGTACCGTACTTTTATTGTGGTAGCCGGCACCCGGTACCCAATAAAAGTGCACTTCTTAACTCAAATGCGGTTACTATTCATTCTTAGTGTTTTCAACAAAAAGATTCCCGGGTCCCACAATTAAGGGTGTGTTTGCGGTTCTTCTTTGGGTTTTGACTACCATAACACAACACACACTTTTGTCAAGCCCTGCCAAAGAGTTCTTTTTCATTACAGCGCCCTCTCACCATGCTCCTACAATATGGTTCTGCCATTTAAGTAATAAATATGATTTCAGTTGAGGGGGAGTCATTTAACCCATTATCTACCGGGTGGGATGGGGGGTTACTAGAATTACGTCAGAGTAAAGGCATAAAGTGCAATGTCAGCAAAACTGTCAATTTCCATAGCACACAGTGTGAGAATAGTGGAATTTTTTTTTTCATCAAGAAGGACAAAAGTTACGAATGGCGAAATTTCACGCGGGTCTTAGTCCGGCAAATGTAAGGGTGTGTAATATACAAACAAAAACTAAGAACATTAATACACAGAAGTCAGAAAGAAAAATGTTGCTCGCCTTATTTAAATAATCCTCTGTGTGATCAGCACTCTTTCATCAAATACACCTACTTAAAACGCCACCTAACTAACACAGATTCATATACACACACCAATATAGGGACAGGTACCTAAATCAATGTGTGCGTGAGGCGGGCATATGTGTGTTTCTTAGTCTAACAAGTGAACAGCTGAGTCAAAACAGGGATAAGCCATAGAACTAACACAGTGCTAACTAAAAACGTACATACACACATTGATTTTTTTTTCAATGCGGTACCACAATCAATCTCTCTTGGTACCACAATTGTTGCATGTAAAATGGTTCACTACGGTACCTAAATAATGTGTAGGTGAGTATGTGTGTGTGTGTGTGAGGGTGTTGGTGGTGTGTGTGTGTGTGGGGGGTGTGTGTGTGTGTGTGTGTGAGTGAGTGAGGTGAGTGAGTGAGTGAGAATTTAAATGGTTAATGGTAAAAAATGTAGTACATAATAATTAAAAATGTTGCACAATCAACAAACCTTGGTTAGTTTTGAGATTCTGTATATGACAGCAAAACAATACATGTACAGTTTATTAAGGAAGCTGGGGGTGGGACAGCCAACCTAACAGCAACAGAATGGCATCAACTTCAGCGTAACCCGAGGGCTAGTCGTTATTAAAAGACTTACGGTAGGAGGGCGCTCTTAGCATATCGAAAGATCAAACACAGACTTGACTTAAGGTAGGCATGGTCACGAATATTTGAATCTAAATGACTTATATGGAAATTACACTATTTGCAGCGGGATTAATTCACTAACCCCGAAGGATTTTGAACTCAATATTTTTTTCCTAAATTATCATGATATTACCAAGTTGTATTGAAAGAAGATTTAAAAGGTGATTTTGCAATGTCGCTGAGACCGAGGCTGCCATAGAAAATACATGTAAGAATTCCCTAAATGACCATTTGGAAATCTCCAATGCCCAAATCGAGCAGATCGTGTCTGACACCCCCCCCCCCCGAAAGCCATAATTGAAGATACCCAAGGGCAAAAGTTGCAAGAGATCCAGTGCAGACAAAATTTTACTTCATTTTGACAGGCTCAGTGAATAATACTTTTTCATGAATCTGTGGTTGACAGGTGGGAAAGTAGGCCTAAATGGTTGATGTGGTGGGGAGTCGGTGGTTGGAGTGGTAGAGTTGGTAGCTTACAGGAAGGGGAATCCGGGGTTTTCAGGGTCAGTTTCAAAGTTAAGGAAAAACAGGGTTTAGGTGGTATATCAGGGATTATTGCATCTCAGTGACCATATCATAGCAATTTCACACTTTTCACACTATCACCAACTAAGAAGGATGTGGCAAAAAGTAGTCAGTCATATTTAGCTGATTATCATATTTAGCTAGTAATGCAATGTTTTTTTTGTGGGCTGCCAGCTCCAGCTGGCAGGACTACTTAGCAATCTGTTGTGCGTGTGTATGTGTGTGTGTGTGTGTGTCACTAAATTGTTTTTTTTTAAATTGACCTCAATTGAAAAGTTTAAGTTCAATTGGAACCAAACTTCTGTCATAGATGCACCATGGGATCCCTCATGTTGATGAGGTCAAAGGTCATGTACCAAGGTCAAAGGTCATGTGAGGTCAAGTTGAAAAATAGGATAAAAATGTAAAATTTACCTCAATTGAAAAGTTGAAGTTCAATTGGAACCCAACTTCTAGCATATGTGCACCATGGGATCCCTCATATGTTGATGAGGTCAAAAGTCATGTGCCAAGGTCAAAGGTCATGGAGCGGCCCACAGCTTAAATTCTTTTAATATAGTGAGCGTGAAAGCCGTGAACCGCGAAATTCTAGTTTTTAATGCAACACAACTTCTAAAATCGTGCAAAGCTGGTAGAGGTATAACATTAAAGCTCAAAGTTCTCGTGATCAACCCAACATCCAGATACTTTTGTTGGGGGGGGGGGGCTAGGTCAATATGCTGTGTGTGATGATCAGAGTATGAAAAGCGACCCCCTCGTATCTTGTCGGAATTAAAATTGGCAATGGTCTCTACAAATGCAATTTTAGGTTCATAAAATAGATCAGGGTTTAAAACTCTGACCATTCTGACCATTATATCAGGTCAATAGATGGAATGTTTTTTAAATAAAAATCAAAATGACATTTACATTTAGGTTTTTGGCTACCTACTGGAAACAAACTTTTTTTTTGGTTGGCCTTAACAATCAAAAATTCCCAGGCTTGGCCTCTGTCCCTAACATCCTTTTCGAAAAAAACTACATACCTGGCATCACTGCACAAAAAAGGAGGTTGTATTATTTTTCTTGTTAGATCTAGGTGTCAATTAACTGTTAACTGTTAGGTACAGTTAAGGGAAGTTAGGATATGGGAATTATCACTTAGCATGCCATGCCATTTTGGCTGTACAACTATAAGTGAGTTTCATCTCAAATCTCATTGCACAAATCAACCCATACCACTGGAGTATCACAGCATCCTGATGCTATCGTTTGGACAAAATTTGAGTTAATGGTGCTAGTACCTTAATCAGTGAGATTTTAGGAGGGAAATCACTCAACTGAGGCGGTTTGTCAATTATTAGAGCCTGTGATATTAAAATTTAATACGTGCTTGCAGCTGGGGCCTTACGTCCAGGGTTTTCTGTTTTAAGTGTCCTTACAGTTTGTTTTGTTTTGGCTCCATTTTTATGTTGCCTTTTATTTGTTTGATTTGTTTTCTTTTTTCCTTTAGTGTGGCCACAAAAACTCAGTTTGTATTACGGTGCCAAGTCAACAACCATCAACCAACAACAAAACCATTTTTGTTGTCTGATAATTGGGATGTTTTTACCCCAAAGAACATTCCCTTTGTTGTGTTTTTCATCTATTTTCATCATTTTTATAATTGTTTATTTTATATCTATTGCGTATAATGTATTTTTGATTCGGGCAACGAATCCTACAAACGCATTCCGCGCTTTGAGGGTTAGAAACATTTTCGCTTGTTTAAGTAATTTACCGCCTTGTTATGCCGATGTTGGCTCGCTGAGCCAGCACTTCAATGAAAACCAAATAGTGATCATTCAAAAAAGATGTCATTAAACGTTAATGAGTGCTAATGTGCCAAAATGCCTCCATTTCCGAGTTGAAGTAGTAGACAAATTTTCGCTAGTTTAAGTAATTACCGCCTTGTTTGGTTCGATGAGCCTCACGAGCCAACACTTCTTCAATGGAAACAATAGTGAATTCATTCAAAAAAAGGACGTTCATTAACCGTAATTAATGAGTGATAAATGCGCCAAAAATGCCTCCATAATGAAATATATGGTGCGTTTCTTTACCAAATATGGCTAGCCCAGTCTGAGAATGGATCAGATATTCACCGACTCCCCTGAAAGCGCTCTATACTCGTTGCAATTCATCGGTTAGCATACGAGGGTGTAACGTAAATCAATGGACGAAGCAGTATGCAATCGGCAGGTTTTCATCGCACGTAGACATGGTAGAAAAATTTCCAACATTTCACAATACTTCACCCAAATCAAGAATTTAGTTCAAGTTATTTATCTGTATAAATATTGGATACAAGGATTGGCGGGCGTGGTTTTGTACAGGAATAAGGTTTAAAAGGACGTAACATTTTGGAAATTAGAGAAAATGAGGCGAGTAATTCTTAGAATCCCTGCTTGAGTGCTGTTTTTGATTGTGTGAGGATACGATACATTCACATTGTGACAGTGTAACTGTTACAGTAATTCGTCCGAATCTCTGCTGAAGATACAGCGATTTGTGTCAAGTTTGTGGCAAATTTTCGGGACATTTTGTTGTGATTTTGGAAAATGGATAGAAGAAGCAGACAAAGACGTCGAAATAGGCCCTGGCATCTGATCGATTTTTGAGTAGGCCACCAAAAGTAACGCATGGGCACATTTCTGACGTAACGAATATGATGTTTAGGCCATGAGAATGAAAGGCTTTCGTTTCGTCGAACATTTTGTAGAAGTTCATATAGAAGTCCCATGGATGCAAATGATGTATACAATGATTCCGCATGCGGCATATGACGTTGTGCAGTAGCGGTTGACGGAATGAATGGCATACCTCATTGTCATCACTGGGGGACTTCTATAAAAACGCTCTCTACCAACATTTTTGTGTAGCCTTTTTTAAGACCTGAACGATGTTCACTGGAGGAATACTACTACCTAGTTCCCAAATTAGTGTCCGTCCGTATGTCCGTCCGTCCGTATGACTTAGGTTATCTTTTTTTCAAAATGCTTCTGCAGCTAAAGGCTATCCCCGATTTACTTCAAACTCTATAGGATGATAGAGTGAACTTCAGTGAAAGTGCCGCCAATATTATTGTAGCTTTTGGCTGCATTATTTGCATATGCATGATGTGTCGCCTGAACGAATGTTATGAAGGCACATACTAGCTCCAAATTCTGTGTGTCCGTATGTCCATCCGTAGTCGTACGGATGACTCGGTTAACCTTTTTTTTAAAAATTGCCTTGCAGGATAAAACGATTCACCGATTACTTCAAACTGATAGGATGATAGAGTGAGGTGCCGCAAAATTATGTGTAGTTTTGGCTACATGGGTATGCGGGGGCCTACCGACATTCAAAGCTTGGAAAAATTCAAATTAAATGCAAGGCGTATTTTAAAGGCCATACGATCAAAATGTAAAGAAGCCTTGTATGGTGATTTAGGAGGCCCTCTTTGGCTCCATACAAGATGTCCAACGAATAATTTTATCTTACCGCTTGCTCAATATGAAGCAACATCGTTGGCCCGAAACTGCCTTCAATGCACGTTTACATACGCCTCAAGTGTAGTATGAAATGGAGCTGGTTAGACCATGTTGCATCAACTTTAAATTTATGTGGTATGCGATATGTAGAATTTACCCAACCCACCCAGAACATCGCCGGACTAAATATGTACTGATCTCATTATGAATAAAGATTCTATTAAGCTAATTGATCAGGCCAGACAGAAATCATCAGTATACAATTTATTTATGTTAAAATCTTCTCAAATATGGAAACATGATTTCTTGACAAGCAGCTTTCAAGGTGTTACCTTAAAATTTAAGGCAGGATCCAACACACTAGCTCTTAATAGTAGAATCTCCCGTTGGACAGATTAGTGATGGTTCTTGCTCACTGTGTAACAACGGTTAATGAGGATATTTTCAATTTCTTTTCACATGCAATTCTCTAAATGATATTCGTAATGAAGAATTTTTAAAGTTGTAATCACGTTATGGCACCAGAATTACAATCATATTTGGGTAATGTTATGCTGTGATTTGAATACGTTTACTCTTGGTAAAACGCTCGCTTTTGATGATGAGCATCGCGGAAAACATTAGTTTCATATTTGATTTCATTCTGCAAAAGTTATCTCAGACGTGATTGGTGCTTACGTAATACTTTATATAAAATTTAAACTTGTTAGTCGTACTGTGGTTTGTTCTGTTGGTTCTTTTTTATGAATGCACCACTTTTAGGGTGGCCACCGATTGTAAAGGTGTAATTTCAAATATACATAAATAAATAAAATAAATTATTTGCACTTTTGAATTGTAATTAGCTTATTTGCATATTTTCAGGGACATTTCGTTTTTGAAATGCTCTGTGGACCTAAACGCAATCCCGATTTCGAACTTGATAGGATGATAGAGTGAGGTGCCGCAATATATGTGTAGCTTTGCTGCATTTCTTTGCATATTCATGAATAATTAATTAGCTTTATTTTGGCTATGGTCAAAATGACATCCTTTCCCTCAAGGCTTTGTTGTAGTTATCGGAGTTCGTTAAAGGTGTTAATAAAATGATGTAACTTGGTGGAAGGAAGTGGGTTAAAGGAGTTCTTGACCTGATTAGGTGTTGGGATATTTCGAGCAAATTACCATATGCACAAATGAGTAAGTGGATGCAAAAATCAGCATATCACTATATTTTTAAAGCGGTACTCGCTACAATTCCTTCACGGCACAAAAAAACCTTTATGGTGCGCATCTTACTGTGCCATTTGCAACGTTTCCTGATAATGCGGCTTCTGTAAGATAGGCAAATGAGCTAATTAAAATATGCATAATTGCGTATCGATAAAATGGTACAATCGGATATGGCAATATTCCTTTGCACATGAAAAACCTACTATACCTTACATCTTGTGTGTGAATCATATGGAGGGGAAGGGTGGGGTGTTGGGGTGTTGGGGAGGGGAAGGGTGGGTGTAAGTGTCGAGGTGCGGGTACGTCGGGAGGGTCGGGTGGTGTGCATCTGAGGTAGGGTCGGGGTGGTTGGCGTAGGAAGGTGGGTGGTCGGGAGGAAGGGTGGGGGCATCGGTGAGAGGCAGGTTGACCTCATGGGAACCATGTGACCCTATGCGACCTCAATGACCCCATGTGCCTTGGGACCGTGACCTTGGTGACCCCTGGGACCTGGTGACCCATGTGACCTTTGTGACCCCACCATGTGATCTTTGTGACCCCAGTAAAAATCATTTTAAAAAGAATACGAAAATACAATTAGTGTGACCGGTTAAATGGGGAAGGGGTGAGAGGGGGGTGCACCGAGGTGAAAACAAATAGGTAAAAAGCCGCGCCCAGGGAAATTCACTGTAATCGAGGTGGATGAAAAACAAGGTGTGCAAATCAAAAAAAAGTCCGTGGCGTAACCGACCTTTGCAATGGGGGGGGGGCAGAAGGAGTGCCAAGAAGGTCTTTTTTGAGGGGGGCTTAATTGGTCCTTGTCAATAGGACAATGTCAAAAGGTCAGTTGTTTTTTTTTTGGGGGGGCAGGCGGGGGCAAGGGTTCCATTGGGGGGGAGCTTGCGCCCCCCCCCCCCTTCCTTTCTTCCCCCCTGCCCTGCCCCCCCCCCCCCCCCGTGGTTAAGCCACTGAAAAAGTCTGATCCAAATACGAAAAAACATTACCAGACCATTCCATCACAAATTAAAGGACGTTCTTTATGGTTAAAGGGCCATTGCATCAGTTACCAATTAGACATTCCCTTCAGGGTCATTCCAAACCGGGCTGGCAAAGTACCACCGGTCACAACCCCCCAAACCACAGGTTGCACAAATCCACAGGCGGTGAACCGCTTCTTGTTCACTTTTGTTTCATCTTTATATGGTTTTAATTGCTTTTAATTTTATTTTTATTCTTTTTATTTTAATATTTTTTTTATTGCTTTTTAATTCTCGCGCATTTAACTTGTATTTTTTATTATTAAATTTGTATTATGTTTTGTCATTCAATTTGTTATTATTTTTTTATTACTTATATTTAGTAATTTTTTGTAAATTTACCATTATACTTCTTTTTAGTACTTGATATTTTTTATGTAACGTTTATTGGCTGTTAATTTCTGTAAAAAAATATTTCGATTGTAAATTAAGTTTGTACTTAATTATTTTTAAATTTGAAGTACTTAGTTTGTTTTGGCAAAGGACAGCTATGTGTTAGATACAAGTAGCCGAACCAATTTGGTAGTCTATCACACACAATTTCACCCCCCCCATCCCCATTACCAACATGATATTCTAACCTGTCGGGTTATGGACTTTCCCATTTCCTGACTGAAACAACTTCCCTAAAAAGTTTCCAAAATTGCACATTTTCCACAAAAAAAAAAATAAAAAAACAAACATAAAACAACAATACACAAAATTTCGGCCTAGAAAAAAATCAGCACATGACATGTTCAATTTTTGTTGCCACAAATATTGCTCCCTCTAAATCACTAGCATATTTTCATTTTTCCACTTTTTCATTAAAAAGGACAGTACTGGCCAGAGCTCAGCAAGTACCTACCCCATAAGAGTTATAAGCTTCTTGAGTTCTATTCGTCTAGGTTATTAAGAAGCTTTAGGCCTACGCCGTCTGTCTACAACATCTTTCGATCTCAGGTCTGAGAGAATAGTGATAATCAAATTTGCCGCTGCGGAAGAAATAGATACGTTTATTTCTTTTGGGAGTCAGGGGGGCCATTGTACCATGGTTGGTGATTTTATCAATGAGCGGTGTTTCAATGTGTTGAGATATATCAGGCACTATCAGAATTTAAAGTCCTGAAGGGGGGATTACCACAAGGGTACAAAAAGTCGCCCTCCTAGATTTCAAGCCATAATTAATGATGCTGCTGCCACTGATATTTTTCCCCCCCCATTAGTGTTTGGAAATATGTGGACTGACCTGACGCTTGCTGAGAATCGAACCCATCCCATGTCTAGTAATCTGCCAAGATGTTTTAGATATTTTTCACGCAGTGGACCATTACAAATAAACTGGAGTTTGATCCAACAAGTGGTCAACCCTCCAATTTGTTTTTTAAAAGGGGATGTCCTTCTTCTCCAGCTAATCGCACAATCATGACCCCTGCTTGTTATGTTAGTGAAGCCAAGATCCTATGTATCTGGATTCAAAATGATCTTAATGGGATAGAAACATCACTGAAATCTCAAAAAAGGTTAATCGTAGCGTTACAGGCTATTATTTAGGATCCCTGGTCCGTGGTGGCTAATAAGAAGAAATTGTTAGCAAATTTGCACCGCCACGGACGAATAGCCACTTCGTTAAGCAGTGCACTATATAAGCCCGAGGTTGCTCTGGCTTTTCCCGCTACGATAGCCCCTACTATCTTCCTCTCCCCTAAGGCTTGAGGCTAAGCCAGAGTGGCAGTTCATTCAAACACCCGGGTCCACTGTGCCACAAGTCAGAATTTTGGTATACTTACAGTCCTTTAATCATTTTCGTGTCCTAAAGTTTTATTACACAAATCCGTGCATATAAACTTGGATGTCTAGCATCCTACTAGCTCGTTTTTTTGGGTCCCGTCCCCCGAAAGGGGGACGATGCAATGCTAGCCTGTCCGTGCGTGTGTGTGTGGCTGTCCCTCACTATATCTTTGGAACTAATCAAGTGTGGAAGTCCATCTTTGCAACAAGATGTATCCTCGCAAGGAGGCGGTGGGTGGGTACAAAGTTGGGTCCATGTGGCATTGGTCAACGGTCAAATGGGTCAAAACTAGGTCAAAATATGGGCAAAAATAGGGCTCATAGCTATAATAAACGTTGTCAAAACGATATCTTTTGATTGGAGCAGTCTGGGTTCCATCTTCGCACCATAGCTCAAGTAGGCTGCGGATTAGTTCGGAGGAGGGTCAAGTGGCATTGGTCAAAGGTCAATGGGGTTCAAAAATAGGCAAAAATGGAGTTAAATTGCTATAAACCTTATCTGTTGTTGTAGGATGATAAAGTTGTGTGGGTTTGTTCAACATTCAGTGCCGAAAATTCTGAAGGTCATTTCAAGGTCAACGAGGTCATCCAAGGTCAAATCACTGAAATGGTTGTATGGAGGACACTATAAATTGGTTGGTGTTGTCACTTCAGTACCAAAAATTTGAAGTTCTTTCAAGGTCATCCGGGTCGTCCCAGGTCATTCACTAACATGTGGGTAGAAGGATGAAAATTGGTATGTGTGGTCACATTCAATACCCAAAATTTTGAAGGTCCTTGCAAGGTCATCCAAGGTCAAATCAACTTAACATGTTTGGAGGATGAAATTTGAAAGTTTGGATCACCCTTCAGTACGCAACAATTTGAAGGTCATTTCAAGGTCATCCGAGGTCATTCCAAGGTCCAATAATTAACATGTGGTAAGGAGATTAAAATGGTGGGTTGGTGGTCAACATTCAGTACCACAAAATTTGAATGTCATTTCATTCAAGGTATAATCACTTAACATGTGGTTGGAGGGTGAAAATGTGGGTGTGATCAACATTTTCCGTGCAAAACTTTTGAAGGTCATTGCAGGTCATGAGGGGTCATCCAAGGGTCAATCACTAAATAGTGGGTAGGAGATGAAACTTGGTGGATGTTGGTTCACATTCAGTGCCGAAATTTTTGAGGTCATTGCAGGTCATATGCGGAGGTCATTCCCGGTCAAATCACTACACATATTGTAGGAGGATGAAATGGTGGGTGTTGTCAACATTCATTACCAAAATTTTGAAGGGTCATTTCGAAGGTCATGCGGGGTCTCCAAGGTCCCAACAAAACCACTTAAACATGGGTATGAGGGTGAAAATTTGTGAGTGTGGGGTCCTCATTCAGTGCCAAAATTTTTGATGGTCATTTCAAGGTCATGTGGGGTCCTTTAAGGTCAAACTCACTAATCTTGGTAGGAGGATGAAACTTGGTGGGCCACAAATCCGTCCTGAAATCTTAAAATTGTTGCTTTTGTTTCTTCTTTACTACTGCCCTGGCGGGGGACCTTTTGTGGTTCGAGAACCGCCTGTAAAATACAAACGGACGAAACGGTGCACAGCTCATGCTTTAAATCCGTGAAATGTTTACCCTAAAAAGCACAAAAGACCGACAACCGAAGCGCGCGGTCGACAAGACGAAACAGAGGCGGAAGGGGGGGTAGCGACTTTGCAATCTACCCCACAGGCCTCTCCCCATTCCTGGTGTAATGTTAGTATTTATTATTGGTAATCAGCGAAAATAAGCATGCTCGCGCCTATTCTAAAGAAATAACCGGGAACCATCAGGGGCGGCTCACTGATCTAGTGGGGCGACTGCTATGTTTTAATTGATTTTTAATTAACGTTAGGAAATCACAGTTCTTCAAATCACTCAGATTTTAACCAGAATGGAAAATTAGTCAAGGAAACAAAGTGCGTATAAGGCGTGGAAAGTCAATGTATTTTTTCCCGTAAACGCCCGCGTTAAATGATTTCTGCCCGCGTTTTGAGATGCTGAAATCCAAAAAAAGTTCATTATTTTGTTTTTAAAGAAAATATCAATGTTTCTTCTTGTGATCACATCTTGTAATGTGTTTTAAATCAAAGAACATTGCAAATCATTTCCAAATGTAGGTGTGTTTTTACACAATATGAGCACGCTGGAAGGTTGGTGAAATGGCCGTTCTGCAAAATTACGAATATGCAAAATGAAATGGAATGAATTTAGTATCCTGCCACCCCTTGAAAATTCGGCACCTTTAACATGCGGTTTATTCCGTTAACGTTGCTGAATTCATAGCCTGTGGCAGAATACTAAATTCTTTCCAATGAAATAGTTGCCTCATTATGATTTGCAAAAAATGTTACGGGAAACATAACATTGACTTTCATTGGCCTAATATAAATATAATTTAGGACTACATCAAAGGTAAAGATTTTCAATAAGTGCTGTTTTTGTACTGATTCTGAATTTGCTTATTCCGCATCGGATCCGCTGCGCACCCACCCCGGCTTTTTCAATACACTCCCGTGCGTAGCGTTGTAGGAGGTAGGTACGGACGACGTGCAACGCTACGGAACGAGCTATGTCAACTAGTGATCAACTGCTCACCTCGGAAAACTACGCCAACGAGGGCGAAGCCCGAGGGTGAGCAATGATCTAATTGACAAAAGTTTTAGTTTAAATTTACTCACTATTTCGTATCCCTACAGCTGCATTGAACTCTTATCTAAATTTTATTCCACAGCACCAGTAGCAAATTATGTCTCTATCTGCTTTTCTGGTTAAAGAAAGTCTTCCCATGTACAACCGTATTGCACTAGAAATTCCCATCGACTGACCGCTCTCGCAAGCTAGGTCAGGAAGTTAGACGTTATGCTGGTTCCCTGCAACTTTGGTCTCTCACCATTTCACAATTGACATAGTCTGAGCCATGAAGCGAAGCCCGAGACGCATGGAACCAGCGTAGTCAGCCGTTCCGTCAGCGTTTGTTGATTCGCACTGGAAGGCATTTTAGGGCTTTGAGAAGGAAATTTATTCGTTGGATTTTGACATGAAAGAGGTAAAAAATCTGTGATTAGGGTGAATATTCGGACTCAGGATAGTCTCAGGTATTAATAGAATTCCGTTTCGAGGGCCAAATGCTTCAAATATAGGGGGAATGGGGGGATAGGCTGCGGGAAAAAAAATTCCCGCAGCCTATTCATTTGTACGGTAATGAAATACTTACAAGCATTTTGAATACACCTTTTCCCAGCCTCGCGCTGTGCGCTCGAGCTCTTGGTTCTGAACGGACTAGTGTCAACCCTAGTGCTTTTCTTTTTACACAAATTTCTGATTTTTTTGTACCATTTTAAACATCACCCTGTGTTCTATCGTTACCAACAAAGGGTCATTCCATGCCAAATCAACAAATTGGTTGAAAATCTTGGCTGGTCACCCACTCAGAATTTGCTAAAAATCATTTCTATCATAGCTCTATTTGGCGATCCTGTCGTTGGGGACCACGATCATATATAGGGAAGAAAAATTACTTTTCCATCAGATTTAAGCTAGCCGACAAGGTTAAATTGTTGGAAGGAGGGCAGGGCTTCGATTTATGAGGGAAATTATGGGGTAAAATAACAAGGTGAAGACAATCTTTGAAAAGTGCTAAAAACAAAATCGCTTTTCGTCAAGGTTTTTGGCTCGAAAAACCACTAAAAATGCATCCGTTTTCATCGTACTAACCTGTATCGACGTAGCTATAAATCCGTCACTAGAAAACAAGGTTAAATTGTTGGAAGGAGGGCAGGGATTCGATTTACGAGGGAAATTATGGGGTAAAAACAACAAGGTTTTCAGAGCAATCCGCCATTTTCTATCAGTGAAAACATTCGATCACATGATACAATGGGCCACTCTGATTGGTCAAAAGTCCAAAAATCTTTACGAGGGAGTAGGGGCGATTACGGAACTAAATTTGTTTTGGTTGAGCGAAAATGGAACCGCGTAAATACGGCGTGGACTAGTGTATCAATGATCGCAGTGCAGTAAACGGGATACGCACTGTATTTGCGCTGCATACGCATTAGATTTTAGCCTCACATTTGCCCATCCGTACCCCAGAATGCATCAAAGGGAGGGAATGTCGAGGCTCGGTAAGAGCCACTCTCGACGGACAGCGGCTGCTAGCGTCAATGCCGATTTTCGTTGAAAGTGGACCAAAAAGCAGGTAAAATTACTTTTTTTGAACAACTTAAGCTTTGCAGATAGATGATTTGGATCCAAAACACACTAAGGGGAGCTCTTTGAAGTTGATGCTAAAGATTAAACTTGATGTTCAAGTACTTAACCCTATATTTGTTGAGGGACCCCATGGACAGGATCGCCAATATAATGAACACATGTCCATGTATGTAAAAAAGTAGCGCTCAACTCCAAGCGGTTTCCGAAATACGGCCCGTTGAAATTTTACCCAGACCCTCCCTTTTTGCCTTCCCGAGTCGCGCCGTTGTATTTTGTGCATTTTTAGAGGCCCATATCGCAAATTTGGAAAGAGATATTGAGCTCAAAATTGTTACCTAGGTAACTTGCACTCATTAAAACAGAATCTGGCCTTAGAAATAGTGTATCTCATCCAGTTAGGAAGATATTAGACTCCCAAAACATGTTTTCATTCCAGAAAATTTTATTTTTTTTTCAATTTTCAGGCCCCCCTCGTACGCACAAATAGTAATCAGAGAGGTTTCGATCTGGTTGAATATGTTGTACAGGCATATATCTTCATTCTCAAACAAGGGCGAATCAGTCAAACCTATAATAACATGATGGCTGGAGCCTGGGCCCCAAATATGGGTCCACAGAAAAAAAAAAACCTGAAAATCATGAAAATATCGGTTGACTTTTGACCCTGTGGGCAAATACTGACAAACATAAAACTCAAACCATCAGTGTATAAAGACCAGATCTACGTATGTGTCAAATAGCAGCTTTGTAACTCTACTGTTTCATGGTTAAATTGGATTGCAAAGTTAGGGTATTTTGTTAAATTTCACCCATTTTGACATGCCTATAGGCTTCGCATGTGTTTTCCTGATTTTCAGAGTAACACAAATTGTGAATGAGAAGCACTGCAACCATGAAACTTATGGATCTTAATTAACTTTTTATGGAGAATCTAAAAATGTGATCAGTTTTGACATATAGTTACTGATACAGTAGCCTTAAATGGTCTCAAATTAACATTTGGTCATGCCTGTACTTTTAACTTTTCATATTTGAATGTTAATACATGTACACACACGTTCGCACCTACCACTGACACAATTACCAATCTTATACAGATTGTATACATTTAACAACATTCTACTTCTTGTTATTAGGAACCCATGACGCAATTTGCTTGTATTGAAAGAATTTTACTTTTCTTCTGATGAAACAGTATAATCTGTGCATGCATCACACTCATATGCATACATTATAAAATAAATTCATATGGCATGTGGAATGTAGTAAAAATAAATGTTGAAGCTTGGGATCAAACAAGGCTGTGATCTTAATTGATTTTAGAAGCTAATGGCCAAAACTGCCATAAACAATTAAACGCATTAAAGGGGTAATGAGAGATTTCACATTCAGATGTCCTTAAGAAAATAAAAGCTCATTTTTGCACTGATGTAAGCTAATTCATAAAAAATCCCCCATTTGAAAGGATTAAGCTGAGATTCCTTTTGGTAAAAAAATGTGAAATTTCTAATTTACTATTGGAGCAATAATTTCAGTCTGTTTTGAACAACCAAATCAAAATCACCATTTGTTTTCACTTTAGATAAGAAAGCTTTTTGTTTGTCTTATCAACAAATGAAATCAGTAAATCACTATATATGACACACTACATGGATGCCTTAAAATCTCTTATCCGTAATTTGACCCTACTTTGCACTTTACCATTAGTAGCACCCTCAGACTGATCACATAATTACAATCGCTCAATCTGCATTTTTTATAAGCAAGTTTAAGTGGTAGGTTACTCTCATTCACAATTTCATTTAGTCAGAAACAATCGGGAAAAAAAGTATCGAAGCCTATTAGGCATATCAAAATGGGGTGAAATTTACAAACTACCCTGACTTTGCAATCCACTTTAACCATGAAGTAGTTGAGTTTACAAGCTGATATTTGACACAGATGATCTGTTCTTTGTACACCAATGGTTTGATTTTCAAGGTTTGTCAGAATTTTCCCACGGGTTTCCCCAAAAAAAAAAAAGGGGTCCCCCCAACGCGATATTTCATGATTTTCAAGGTTTTTTTCTGTGGACCCATAGTGTGAGTCAAAATGATGGTTCCCCAAATATCTAATTTTGTTTTTTTTCTTGTCAAACTGTAGCTCTTAAAATTTGTAATACTGCAAAAGGAAATTTACAATAGCTTTGCAACAAGGAATTTTGAATTTTTCATTTTTTGGTTGCAGGCATCAATACTCATGCATTTTACATAAAGGCCCCTCAAGATTTCCTTTGTACAAGATCTCATTGATTTGTTATTGAAGGCGCAATATCAAGTGTGATATACCTACATTTTTGTTATGATGTGCTTTAAACGCACTGGTGGATAAATGGCATAAAATGCCGCCGCCACCCAATGAAGTATCAACACAGGTCAGTTATTAAGTTAGATTAATGCAACAACCAAGTTTCAATTCATTTTGACTGTTTTGAATTCTTCTGTTTAGAAGGTTTGGAAAAATGAACTCGTTTTTAACAATAACTAAGGCAAAACAAAAAGATATTGAAAAATATACACCAAAACCAGGTTTCAATTTAAATGATACACCTTAGTTGACCAAAGGTCAAAGGTCAGACTCTTTTTGAAAAATTTTCTTTCATGATAAATATTATAATTTTGTGCTTCAATATCTCTATCGTGAATGAATGCAACAAACAAGAAAGTTCTTTGCCTTTCTTGTTCTTCTGTATCCTGGTTTGTGAATTACACTGTTAACATGTTTACTGTACTCAATTGGTACACGTGGCATTTTGGGAGCCCTCTAAAAATGAGGCCATAACTTGAAAATGAAATGCATGAAACTCGGGATTTTCGATATGGTGATTGAGAAGTAAATATTTGTTAATATAAAGTATAATAATATTCTAAAAAGATTACAAATATTTTTAATATTTTTTGTTTCATCGGGGAACAATCATTTTGACTCACACTGTATTTGGGGCCCAGCCATCATGTTGTTATAGGTTTGACTGATTCACCCTTCTTTGAGAATGAAGATATACGCATATTTAACCAGTTTGAAAACTCTCTGATTACTATTTGTGCATATGAGGGGGCTTGAAAATAAAAATATTCAAATTTTGCAAAACGAAAATGTATTTTGGGAGTCTGATTTCTTCCCAATTAGATGAGATACACCATCAAATTCTGATTTATTGGGTGAAGGTTACCCTAGGTAGCAATTTTGAGCTCAATATCTTTTTCCAAATTTGAGATAAGGGCCTCCAAAAATGCAAGAAATTCAACTGTGCGACTTGGGAAGGCAAAAAGGGGGGGTCTGGGTCAAATTTCAATGGACAATATTTCGAAAACCGCTTGGAGTTGCGCGCTGATTTTTTGCATGTGTTCATTATATCCATAGAGGTATGCTAGAAATGATTTTTAGCAAAATCTGAGAGGGTGACCAGCCAACCCATTTGTTGATTTGGCATGGAATGACCCCAAAGGTTATCCACTGCATACAATCCCGAGCTGTATTTTTTTTGCCGATTTAAAACAGCTATTTGACCATTTAAAGTCACAAAAACCACATGGTCTTAACGGCGGGAATTTAAGCACATTTTACGCCGTCAGGCGCAAGGCGCGGCATCGCGTCGCGCAGTGAATTTTTGCTGCGAAATGAAGCGTGCGCGTGTTTTAATGTACTTTGCGTGAACGCATCTTTGAAAAATGAAAAACAATATTTGAAAATGTAAACAAAGCGCTAATTTAGACCAGATGAAATTTCAATTTCTTCTGATTTCTTGAGTTGGAGACAAAAGTTGTTTGATTCAATAGTGCATAAAGATGTATTTTTATCACTTGCACAACATACCCAATTTTGAAGTTCAAAGATAAAGTATTTGAGAAAGAGACGGCTTGAAATGGCGTGAAAAGTCAATTTTTTACTAAAACAACAGATTTTCCTCAATGTTCAAATTTTCGCAAATTTGGCAAATTTTCAGACAAGATAACTCCAAATATCCCGAAGTAAAAGGTAAGGTTTTAACTTTCCTACTATAGCAATCAGTACTTCTCTAGGACGGTTTTTTCCTCAATTTTTCATTTTTCCGATTTATAACTAAAGATATTTCTCCAAATATCTCAATTTTTGAAAGAAAAAAGTAAAAATCACAGCTTGTTTGACATTTTTCCTCCTCATATATTTCGAAAAGTCGCCTTTATTTTTACAAAATAAAAAAACTCGTCCCTAGACAAATTGTCTTGTTTCTAAAAATAACATGAAGACAATCATGTATTCAATTATTTTTGTTATTCTGTCCTGAAATTTTGGGGCAAAGTCATGTTTTTTAGTATTTTTTTTTTAAAAAAAATAGCATTTGAAATTATTTTTCTCAGAATATGCCACCATCGGGTTCATCGTCCAATTTTACTTTTTAGAAATGTAATAAGTTTACATACAAAATGCAAATATTTCAAAGTTACAAACCCAAATAGAAATACTACTCGGAACCTCAGGGTTGACACTGGTCCTTAAAATCGCCGTCATAATTTCTGAAGAACAGTGGATAGTGTGACCAGTGCAATGGTCAAAAGCCCTTGGACTTGTAATCTCGGGTCGCAAGTTCGACCCAACCCCTGCTGGCGTTGCTTCCCCTTGAAGCGGTTTGATGTGGATCCTGTGTCCCGCGCAGCTGGTTTGAGCCTCACCTTGAGCATTCAATTTAGCCCCATCGGTCGCGGCAAAAGAAAAGAAGACTTTGCATGTTGAGGTGCGAAAGTTCCATGTGCAAGATTTCCATCATTCCGTGGAATCTCTGGCGTGTTGTTGCGTTTATTTGCGCGAAGAATAAACAAAAACAAAATCGCGTCAAATCGCAGTCCTCTCACGCCAGCTTCAGTTGCGCATCTCTACTCATTGCGTTCCTGCGTTGCTGGTTCGTACTGAATGTGCCGCAAACTTTTCTAGCGGCCCAACGAGGCGCCCAAATTCTTTTAAAGACAAAATTTGAGTCATTTTAGGCATTTAATGGAAAAAATAAGTCGGTGACCCCTATTTTTTTTAGTTCAAAATTTTGAAAACGCCATTGGGACCTCACCATATTTTAGAAATTACAAAATTTTTGCTTTTTTTAAGTTTTTTATTTTTTTCTTGGGTTAATTTTGACTTTTTCCAAAGACTTGCCTGGTTTAAAAAGTTACTACAGTACCTGTTTTTGTTTTGGCTATAGCTGAAAAACAAGTCAGTGACCCCCATTTTTGTGTCCCCCCTGCCCTAAGGCAGAAGACACAAAGGGATCAACTTGTCCCTGTTAGTTGGTCTGTTGGTGATGCTGTTTGTTGTTAGTCTGTTGTGAAAAAGGGTTATCATTTGCCTGTAATATCCTCATACGTTGATGGATTTAAACCAAACTTGGGTCACAGGGGCAACATGGCATCCCCCACTTGTTGATGATGCAAAGGTCACATGCCAAGGTTAAAGGTCTGTGCGGTCAAGTTTGTATAATAGGCTTAAATGTAAAATTGAACCTCTTTGAAAAGTTGAGTTCATTTGGAACACAAACTTGTATCATAGGTGCAACATGGTTCCCTCATTGTTATGAGGTCAAAGGTCACATGGCAAAGGTAAAGGTCATGTGAGGGCAAAGTTGTACTAAATAGGCGAAATGAAAATGTAAAATTGACCTATTTGAAAAGTTGAAAGTAGTTTAATTGGAAACCACACTGAATCATAGGTGCAACATGGTATTCCTCATTTGTTGATGGGTCAAAGGTCACATACCAGGGTCAAAGTTTCATTGAGGTTCAAGGGTGAAATGGGCTGAAATGTACAATTGACCTCATTTGAAAAGTTGAAGTTAACTTGGAACCAACTTGACAGAGTAGCAACATGGGTCCCTCATTTGTTGATGAGGTCAAACGTGTCAACTGATCAAGTCAAAGATCATGTTTGGCCTATCATCACTAAACCGCGACGGCAGGCGACACAAGCGGTCCGGGACCGATGTATTTTTTATTTAGATTCTTCTTCAGCACCGTTGTAAACACCATATTTGAAATTCTGGAAAATTTTATGTAGTTCACTACATTTTTCACAAATATGAAATTTCTTCAATTTGCTCTCAAAATGATAGTCTAGGCCATTGGACCGATGGAAGATGCATTTTCCATAACTCTAGTAGACATGTACATTTAGTAGACAACCGTCCCAGTACATGCAACATGTTAAGCAGGTATAGTATTTTAGTTCTTTCAATCCTGATCAGAGGGTGTGTTAATTTTGCCAAGATACCATTTTGTCCACAATGGAGTATGTTACATCTTAAATTAAGTTTCATAAAACCGACGTTATGTTACATAAAAACGGCTGTACCATATAAGTCAACATGTAACACTTATTTATGCCTTATTCTTACCTCTTCAACTGACAGACACTGAAGGCGGATATCTACTGTAAAAAACCTGACAAATTAGCAATTCAGCGTTAAGCAAGATACCTTATGACTGACCTTTTGTCACGGTCAATGCCTTATGTTGTCTAACAATTCAGAGCAGCCAGTTTAGTTCACCAAACTACAGATTTCATAAAACCTCCGTTATGTTACAAAAAGGGCTGTACCATATTAAAGTTCAACATGTAACACTTATATTTAAAGTGCCTATGTGGAGAGCTAACCTGTGCAATGTGCATTTATATTTTTGTCACATTACATGTTACATGCGTGATGTGTAATGTGCAATGTAACCTAGCATTTTCTGTGCAACAGAGTCAATTATCTGTAATGAGTTCAGCACCCCTCTTACCATAAGCTCTTATGAATTCACTAGAAATGATGTGGGTGGTTTAGAGTGTCCATAATGGTCAAAAAGACCGACCTGTTTTCCCCGGCCCAGCTGCATAGTTACTTCACGGTCGTTGTTCATGTCTACAGTGTGAGTCAAAGAATAGACCGGGGATTGATTATTATTTTAAATCAAAAACTATTGACTTGATAAAAGAAGTTTTAGATAGTCGAAACAAGCATGTTCTTCGGTGTTCTTCTTCTCCGCACATTAAAAAAGAATCAACGAAATTCATCATTCCTAACCACTATTATGCCTGTTCTAACTATAACCGAAGGACCCATTTAGTCCATGCTGTCCACGGAATGCTGATGCTTTGAATAATTGTTAATCCCTGGGAAATGACTGGTCTTGAAATGTAAATGAGATGTAACTCGCGAGTTTCATGAAGATGAAATTCCATGAATTTAATGTTTTTTGCACCTGTGTCACAAAATTTCCACATTTTCAGTGGAAAATACAAGTTCGAATGATATTTTTGAGTCACCATCATAGTGCACTGCTTTGGGTGCAAGGTCCGAATGGGCGCAACATGAGGATATGCCATAAGTGGATTGTTGACATTACACGTACGTCTATATAAGACTGCTGAGTGTAACTCAACCTTGAACTGGTGGTGAACTCAACTTGTAACACAAATTTTGTTAGACAAAATAACAATCCATAGTCAATACTATTGGTTCACTGTAAGTTGTCTGGCACCCCTTTGCCAGCATTGTTAGTAGGGTCTCCTATCAGAAACCGGGAACCATTTTTGGCAAAGTCCAGACCATCAAGGTCAGTAATTGTCAAGTGTGAAGTGACGTAGACCATGCTCTATGTTTACCATAAACCAAGGGAGTATATGACTAGGCCAGGTCAGACACAACCACTCTGCAGTTCTTTCATATGCAATTTAGTATTAGCCTATTGTTTTCACTAGTAGTGCAATGAAAATTTGCAATAACAAATATGATTGTTCACACTAGAGCAGTGTTACCTTAAATTTTAGAAGACAGTTTTCCCTGACATTTTCTTTGATATGACATCTAAAATGATTAAAATTTTCCTTTGGAATGCCACTTCATTTGTTATGGACTGTTTCATATTTGTGTAGGTTTGTATCTATCGTGTGGTGTGGTGTTGTGTGTGTGTGTGTGAGAGAGAGAGAGAGAGACAGAGAGAGAGAGAGAGAGAGGAGAGAAAGATAGAGAATGAGAGAGATAGAAGAGATACATTAAAATTAATGTTAATGGTAAAAAATGTAG
Organism: Ophioderma brevispina; assembly: GCA_023653785.1. NCBI lineage: Eukaryota > Metazoa > Echinodermata > Ophiuroidea > Amphilepidida > Ophiodermatidae > Ophioderma > Ophioderma brevispina. The sequence goes on along the minus strand of JAMKCH010025535.1, from coordinate 5,942 downwards.
TACATCATAATTAAAAATGTTTCATCTCACAATCAACAAACTTAGGGTTTTTTCAAAATTGGGGTATGACAGCAAAAAATACAGCCAGGTTTATTAAGGAAGCTAGGGGGTGGGACATGCCACCTAACAGCAACAGAAATACATCAACTTTCCGGTGTAACCCATTGGGGAACCCCTAAAAAAAAAAGTCTTATTCAAAGACTTAACGGTAACGGTAGGAGGGCGCTTACGCATATCACACGATCACAGACTTGACTTAAGCAGGCCTGGTCACGAATATTTGAATCTAAATGACTGTTATTGGAATTACACCATTTTGCAATCTGGATTAATCCCCTAACCCCGAAGGATTTTGAACTCAAAATATTTTTTTCCTAAATTATCATGATATTACTAAGATGTATTGCAGAAGATTTAAAGGGTGATTTTGCAATGTCGCTGAGACCGAGGCTGCATAGAAAATACCTGTAAGAATTCCGTAAATGACCATTTGGAAATCCCCCAATGCCCAAATGAGCAGATCGTGTCTGTACCCCTCCCCCCCCCCCATAAAAAGCCAAAATGGAAAATACCCAAGGGCAAAAGTTGCAGGGATCCAGTGCAGACAAAAGTTTACTCACTTTTGACAGGCTCATTGAATAATACTTTTTGATGAATCTTTGGTTGACAGGTTGGAAAGTAGGCTAAGTGGTTGATGTGGTGGGGAGTCGGTGGTTGATGGAGTTGTATGAGTTGGTAGCTTACAGGAAGGGGAATCCCAGGGTTTTCAGGGTCAGTTTCAAAGTTCAGGAAACAGGTTTATGATGTATATCAGGGATATTTCATCTCAGTGACCATATCATATGTTTGGTGTGGTGATAAAATCAGAGTTTTATTGAAAAAAAAAAAAAAAAAAAAAAGTGCACCCTCTGTAGCATGCTAGGTAATTAAAATGGCAATGTCTATCAATGCAATTTAGCTTCATACATAGATCAGGGTTTAACTCGGACCATTCTGACCATATATCCGGTCAATAGAGGGATGTCGTTTTTAAATAAAATACAAATGCATTGGTTACATTTAGGTTTTGGAACTACCATACTGGAAACAAACTTGTTTTTTGGTTTGGCCTTAACATACACAAATTCCAACGGCATAGCCTATTTCCCTACCATCCTTTTCGAAAAAAAAATACATACCCTGCAATCACTGGCAAAAAAAGAGGTTGTAATTTTTTCTCTCTTGTTAGACTATATGTGTCATTAACTGGTTTAACTGTTAATTTAACAGTTAAGGGACTTTTAGGATAATGGGAATTAAATCACTAGCATGCCCTGGCCATGCCATTTATTGCTTGTACCTATCAGTGGTTTCATCTCAAATCCATTGCCCAACTCAACACATACCACTGGAGTAAGCATCCCACAGATCCTTGATGCTCTCGTTTTTTTCTTCTGCCGATGCAGAAGATTAAATCCCTGATTGACCAACCCTCATTCAGTGTACTCCGTTTCTTATGTGGTATACAGCCCATCCATTGTTTACACTTATCATGCTTTTTACTATACTGGTGTTGAGTCAAGAGTCTCATTTTCCATGCATGTCTGGTCTGGATATACCTACGAGAGCACACCACTAAACCCAGCCACTAAATCACTCCGCAATTTGTGTAATGGTGGGTAGTTCCGGTATGTTTTTCGTTTCCGGTATAAAACCACGTCGATTGCCCCAAGCAAATGGGTGGCATGGTGGCGTAGATATTGTTTGATTGTCAAATGTTTAATACTAAATGAATAGGGCAGACAATGTTCTTTACTTGGAAATTCAGAAAATAAATAATTTGAATCTACAAATAAATTCGTGCCTTCGAAGTACTACTCTCCGTGCTCGGATACGGCTATGAGTTTTACGTTCGGTTTGAAAAGGTGGTGGCGCTATGCACAAGCCTGTATCTCGTCTAATTCTATCCTGTATCGGTATCAAATTACCATGATTTTTAAAAAATTCATCTTTTTTTGATTAAAAATGTCTTCAACACCATCAAATATTATGTCACGTGGGTTGAAATTTGCACTTATTTCAAGTCATTTAGCAATGTATTTCAATGGGAGCGTGATTTGGTGGTGTGCGCCCATTACCTACTTGGCACACTAGTGATGTGACATTCCCTGTTGCACTAAATGATACTAGCCTAACCTAAAGGTACTATGTAACAGTTTTTCTGATATGGTTGGGTCAGATTGCAAAATTTGTTTTTGCTTGACCAATTAAAACTGTAGAATGACTTCTATAGCCATTTATATCCAAAAATATACTTCCAATGTTATATATACAATTGTGGTACAGAATACATTGTTTGTATGTTTTAACACTGATAGACATGGAACTATTTCATTAAGCAGACTAATATTTCATGTGTGGTAAACCTGGGGGGGGCACAACTTTTGTACAGCAATTTATGACAGATATTCCTACACAATAGGATTTGGCCTTGCACTGGATAGAAGTTCCCTTTAAAAGGTATATGTAACCTGAGCTTGTGTTCCATCAATGCATTTCTACGTACAAATATACAAGATGTATCAGAAAAAGTACATGAAACTGATGTCTTTTGTTTTTTCCCTAAAGGTTTTGATCAGTATGATTGATGCCTTGCATAGTATGCATTACATATAGTGTTACCAAACTCACTTTGTTTTTAATTTCACAAATTGTGCACTAAAATGCAGAAGAATTGTCCTTTTTAAGGACTATTCTTGTTAATCTTAGTCCCTTCAAACATAAGCCGTCATTATTATCCCATTGTTCAAACATTCTCTACTATGGCCTAGTGGGGCATAACTTTCGAGCGCTGTCATTGGTACTTGCGTGCCTGCCTTGACTAGGGAATCGGCCACCGTTTTAGATTATAGTCATCTAGTAGATTGTAAAGACCGTATTTGGCATACATGTGGTTCATTGCAGTAACTCAACTTTTACTGTGCCCGAGGGGCCTTAGAGTTGTCAGCCAACTCCGCATAAAATTGTGCATGTATGAGGTTTCATTGGGTGGAACTAATGGGCGTCCTATCACATAACGCTTGCAATTTTTTCAAAACGGCATTGTACGATGTCAAGTTGATGTTGCCTAAACAGTATGGAATTGTGCACCTCTCTGTGGCCATTGTTGTTTTTCTGTTTGTTGAGACCACAAGTTCTCCAGCAAAATTGCGCCACTTCCTTTTTTTGCATGCCTCTGGCATCAGAGCTCTCCCCTGTTTTTGGTAGCTCTCCCCTGTTTTTGGTAGTCTTAGTGGAGGTCTATTGACAACTGTTTTTTTAGTCTTTGAAACCATGGCTTAGCCTCCCACCATGGTGCAATTAGTGTCCACATGACCCCTGTGTCTCTATGACTTTCAGTATTTTGGAATCAGTTCTGAACGGAGGATTGGCATAATTGTTGTGTACTGCCCATCTGGCTTAGCGAGTGGCATCCACCCCGCTTGTCAAGGGGTCGGCAAACCTGCTGTTGTACACCGGGAGCTTTGTATGACCATCGTTGCAAATCGATCGATTGTGTGTGGGCCCCACACGATCTATGTACGCAAATAGACACTTGTGTATTTGCCATTTGTAATGGCTGACAGACGTGAAAGTCTTCTGCTGTTGTGTTTAATGTGCCTTGCAAATAAGTTGCTGTCAGTAATGAGTCCTCTCTCGTGTGAGTTCATCCATAGCGCTTTTGCAAGTTGTGACAGGGCTTGGCTGGGGCCCCGAGGTGATGGATGGTAAGCTGCTGTAGTGATTTGTCTGTCAATCCTGTATGTTCTTCCCTGGGGGAAATCGAATGATATTACTGCCATTAAAACCGCCATCATTTCTCCGTAGTTCGATGGCATGTGGCCTAGGCGGTGATTCCAAAAACCTGCAGCCATTTGTTCCGTGCCCTTGACTCGAGCCCCCCAGCCTGTCATTGATGCGTCGGTTTCTATCTGACATCGACTGGCCACTGTTAAATCGTGGTCCGTTCCACGAACTCAGGGCTGCGTACCAAAACTCCAAATCTGCTCGTGTGTCTTGGTCGATTTGTAATACATCGTTCCAAGTGGCCTTTGATGCTAATAATCGTAAGCATTGCGTAGGAGAAGTTTTGCCGTCAATATGGCCCCTTTGCCATCGAAATGACTCACCGGCAATTCTGCCAGTAAATTCGAGCTTTTCTGTGACTTGTTTTTAATACCCCGGTGTAAGTCTCTACGCAGTTTGTATACCCTCTCATTGGTCACTTTCATGTTGGTTTTATCACCTGTCGGGATTCTTAAACCATGTATGTTTTTGTTATGTCTGACACAGAGAAGATTTTTCAACATTAATTATCCAACCTAATCCACCATTATCAAGAAAAATAGCTTTGTTACTTTGCATCTGTTGCCTTTTGGCGCACCGGGATGAAATCATCCACTATTAAAGTGAGGCAAATATCGCGCGTGCGTAGGTACTGAATAACTGGCGCACTGTTTTTGCAGAAAAATAAGGACTAGAATTTAAGCCAAAAGGTAAACTTCCAGAAAATATCGCCCTCAAAGCAAATGCCAAAACTGCGATGTTCCAAAGTCACAATGGTATTTGTGGTATCCCTTTTTTGATATCCACAGTGGATCAACAAATCATGTGGTTGCACATAATCACACACAGTATTTAGGTCCTCATTGAAATTTTGGTGCTTGCAAGATTGATTTATCACACAGAGATCAACAATTAATCAAAATTTTCCTCCTTTTGTCTCGCTGAACTTTGTTTCGGCAGAGACTTAGTAATCACTTTCTGTCTGTCTGTCTGTCTGTCTGTCGTCTGTCATGGTGTCCTGTCTGTCTGTCATGCTGTCTGTCGGCGGCGTCCGGGGTTTGCACCTGCTTGTGGTACGATTTATCTGGCTTCCGTAATTGCTACGATGGTGTAACTTGGATGGAGAGAGCGGGGGGGTCAATGAGTTCTCGACCTGATTAGCTTTTGGGCTTTAAGATTAAGTATCTAATTTGCATAATTTTCGAAAATTTTCCCGCAAGGCTTGTGTATAAGTTTTCAGGAGTTCCCGTAAGGCGTATAAGGATGTAACTTGGTGGAAAAGGAAGCGGGCTGAACAGTTCTCGAACTGATTAGATTTTGGTACGATTTCGGGCAACTTAGTATGCAAATGACTAATTAATATGCAAAAATCAGCGTACTTGCTATAATTATTGACTGTACATCGGATACACAAAATTCCTTCACTGCATGACGCCTTCATGGTGGGCCCCGCATCTTTTTTGCAATTTGAAAGTGTGTGATATATGCGGCTTAGGTATGCAAATGAGCTATTAAATATGCGTAATTACTGTCTCTACTGAAAACAGTACATCGGATAGCAAAATGTCCCTCCTTCGCTACATGAAAGAATACTATGCCATCGCTCTTTTTTGTGTCAATCATATTGGATCCAGGTGAGCATTTTGGCTTAAAATATGCTAATTAGTGTCAATTTTGATAATTTAAGAAAAAAAAGCTTGTGTACCAGTTATCAGAGTTTCCGTAAGGCGTATAATGATGTTTACTTGGGAAGAAGCGGGTTGAAGAGTTCTCGACCATTAGATTTTGGGCCTATTTCGGGCAAAATTCAAGTACGGCAAATGAGCTAATTAATATGCAAAAACAGCGTAATTGTTATAATTTTGAAACGGTACTGGATACACAAACTTCCTTCACTGCATGAGAGCCTATTATGGGGCGCATCTTTTTTGCAATTTGAAGTGTGTGATATATGCGGCTTAGGTATGCAATGAGCTAATTCACTATGGCATAATTTGCTGTTCGCTGAAACGGTCTCGAATAGGCCAGAAATTTCTTCACTACATGAAAGACTATCTGGCATTCATTTTTGTGAGGGGGGGGGGGGGGGGGGGGGGGGGGGGGGGGGGGGGGGGGGGGGGGGGGAGGGGGGGGAGTGG